>JAVQJL010052949.1:0-35303 GCA_036024295.1 Nannoperca obscura
GCAAGCACTAGGCGACAACGGCAAGGAAAAACTCCCTTTTAACAGGTAGAAACCTCGAGCAGAACCAGGCTCTAGGTGGGCGCTCATCTGCCTCGACCGGTTGGGTTGAAAGAAAAAAAGGGGGGGGGGGGGCAGGAGAGAGAGAGCAGGAGGAAGGAGAACATAAATGGGAGTTAAGTGCTTTAACTATCATTTTATCTATCCGTCAAGCACTTCTGTGACATTTTTTTACAACTGTAACAGGTTGTAAAGTTTGCCAGATAAGGTCAGTGGGCACAAGCTTTAGTACTGATCTCTGTACAGGCACAATGGTATCACATGTGGCAACCACATGATGACAACAAGACTCCAGAAAGTCACTGCAACCGACTGTCACCAAGAAATAGTTACAGCAACTAATATTACTCATCATAAAACCACAAACTGTCAGATCAGTATTTCTGTTTGTGTACGCAGTAAACAAATGCGATTAGTTGTTTCCTCCTGTTTCCCAGTGTTGTGCTAAGCTAAGCTAATCACATGCTGGCTCCAGCTTCATATTTACCATACAGATATCGATCTTCTTATCCAACTCTGGGAAAGAAAGTGAATTATATAGAAAGTATATATATATTTTTTAAATTCTTTCACTGTATATTCTCTGTGGTTCATGGGTGAAGCTTGTTGGACGTGTAAAGTGGTAAATCATTGTTTAGCAATTGTATTGTTTTCCAATTATTAAAATTACACAGCAACAAGGTCTAATGTCTGATGAACATAATAGGTTGTTTTGTCAGTGAACTGCAACACCACCCGTATGAGCATTAGTGTGTTTATGATGAAATAGTCTGACAGGAAGTAGGCTGTGGGTATGAGCCTGGCATTGGCCGACTTTTTCCCTTCTCCTATTTGTATGTTTGCGCTATTTTCCAAGGGCGTCATCGCTGCGCTCTGGAACAAGCCAACACAGAACTATATGATATTCTGCACTATAGAGCTGCAACGATTACTCGATTAGTTGATCGAAACTAAATAATTAATCGCCAACTATTTTGATAATAGATTAATCCTTTGTCATTTTTCAAGCAAAAATGTAAAACGTCTGCTGCTTCCAGCTTCTTAAACGGGGTAAATGAAGAGGCGTTGGGTTGTGGCCTGTTGGTCAAACAAAAGAAGCTGTTTGAAGACGTCACTTTGGACTCTGGGAAACTGTGATGAGCATTTTTCACTTTTTTTCCCATTTATAGACTAAACGATTCATCGTGAAAATATTATATATACGATACTATCAGACAGCGTAGAATGAGATTATTTTTTTCAACTTTAAAGCTACTTGTGGGGTAAAAGGTTAAAAAATGTAATAATGAGAGATTAACACTAAAGTGCTCAAACTAACAACACTGCCAACCATCCACCATCAGCGATACAATTCAATGAGCACTGGTTGTTGTCAGTGTCAGACCTTTATGTGAGGGTTTTTTTCCCAGTAGTATATCTTGTTTGGAAATTGTACTCTCTTCTTTTGACCCCGGCTACATTTATCAAAAATATTTGGACACCTCGAATAATTTTGCTATCGACATTTCCATAAGAAAATTGCCGGCATTTTTCAGTCACTCACAGATTTGCTTTTGGAGATGGAAAGGGTTTAAATCACACCCCCATTAGGGAAACCTAAGTGCCTACATGATGGAACCAACATGCCTCGTGCGCCCCTGATAGTAACATGTGTACAGAGTAAGATGGCTTTTATCGCAGCACAAAAACCTTTTTGAAGTCGTAATAAGTGGCTTGAGAGTTGAGAAGAGGTATTTTTGAAAATGGAAACCTCAAAGACCATCGTGACTTTTATTACTCGTTGATTTATTCTCTGGGTAATTGATGTATTCATAGTCATGTCAAGAGTTGCCTGCTGATGAAATTGCATTGATTTTTGTATTTTTTGCTGTACAGGTGGAATGAAACAACTGCAGTCCTTTATTATTATTGATTTTATCTTGTATTATCATTGTGTATTTTATTCCAATTTATTTTTGTATAATTGTAGTTGTCTGAGTGTGTGTTTTTTTGCCTAATTTAATGTTTTAATCCTGGTAAAACCTCATAAAGCACTTTGTACCTTTGTTTTTAAAAGTGCTGTATGAATAACGTTTCAAATTATTATTATTTAAAGCAGCGGCCTTTTTAAAGAGTAATGTGCTGGCTTTCTTACTTACATTACACTTTTGGGTTCATATAAATGAGGTTGTCTGAAAAGGGAAATAGATGTATTGTATCTTTTCAAAGCCATATACACAATATACAGAGAAAAAGTAGTAATTTTGAGGCATGCTGTCAAAAAGCCTTTTTTTTTGCAGCTATTCATGTACGCTTCCCGTCTGCCACACTGCACTACACAGCAGGAGGTGGTATTGAGTCAGAGCAGTTGCCGTTTGGTCATTTTTTGGTGTCTATTTGTGCAAGAGAGTTCAGCCTCTCACCGAGTCCTCACCTTTCAACATTAGCGATCATTAGCGGCCGAGTCCGTGTGCTTTGTGCAGTGAGGAGACAGATGTCGGATGTTGGCGCCACGTTTGTGACAAATATCACGTTCACTTTAAGCGGGAGGATTATGTTTCTGGCTGCTGATAAGAAGGAGGGGATGTCAAAGCCAGGACTGTGTGAGACTGATGTGCTGGTCCGGTCCATCAGTTCACACGGATCCTTCCTCGCTTCCATCATCATCATCATCATCAGCAGCAGCAGCAGCAGCAGCAGCAGCCTGTGCTTCTACTGGCACAAGCAGGAATATTTGTCACAGAGCCAGTAAAGCTTGAAAGAAGCTCAAAATCTCTAAGTTTTGTTATATTTGCCAATTTCTAGTGAAATATGTAGCTAACACCTGTCAAGTTCACCATCACAGCTCGTGACAAACTTGCCCATGTCTGCTTGGGGTGCCAACCTAAAACTTCACTTTAAGGACATACATGTCATAGGTTTTGCATCCATATTTGCTTCTTGTGTGTTTTTTTGTTTTTGTTGTTTTGTGTTTGATTAGTGAACATATTTATGTAATGCTGTTTAAGACATTTAGACAACTCACAGATGTTGTCACAAGATGATAAGTCCTTAGCCTCCACTTGCGCATGTCAAACAGTAACCTATTTTACTCCACAGTGCAGTTACTCCATAGGGACTGGGCTGCTTACAGGAACTAACTTCAAAATAACACAGAGAAGTGTTAAGTTCATGATGATGAAAATGTGGATGGTGTGCACAGCGAGTCTGACATCCTGAACCTTGTAAGCGTTAGAAAAGGTTGTGTTCCCACCTGTCATGGGCAAAGACGGCTAGAAATGAGCACCCCGTGCCCTGCGTGATCATCCATCCTTTAGCAGAAACACTTCATCTGTCCTGTCACGTCATGTGCAGCAGAGACTGAACATTTTGGGGACGGCTGACGCTGTTATTTTAAGTTTATGTGGCCGCTGGGTTACAATGTTTGCATTTTAACAAAATGTATATTGTTACATTCTTTAGTAAAATGATATGGCTCAAAGGGATTTATTGTTTGCAGTTTGCTCTCACCAGTGTTTTGAATGCCAATAAATTAAATGTTAAAAATTCAGACTGTTTTTTGTATTTAGCTTTTCATTCTTTAAATTTGATTGTCTTTTGAAGATGTAGGCTAAAATAGTCGTGTGTGTATCCTACAGTATGTATTTTAGGATTAAGACCTACAGGCTTTGGGCCAAAAATGTATTCAATCCAGTTCTGGGTCAGTTGTGACTGTGACATTTTGCATTAACCAGGTACAAAAGACACCATTCTGCTGCTTCCTATTCTCCCAAAATCTTGTAGGCATTAATGGATAGGATACTTTTGATTACCTCAGACATTTTTAATTATTCTGGCATAAAGGGTGTCCCCATAGGGAGTTTCCCTTCACCCATTTAGGAATCAAACTGAAAACATAATGAATCCAACAATTTCATAAAAAGAAATACAGTGTTTTCACGTTTGACCTCGTATGCAGGTTATTTTGGGGCCTTTCTATCAGGTATGCACAATGTGTGTATTTGTATGCGGAGACTTACCGAGAAGAGAACTTATGAGGATGAAAACCTGAATGGTGGTGGTGAAGTCCCGGTAGGCTTGCTCCCGGAGGAGACGCTGCGGCTCGTCCAGCCCGGTCCCTTCGGCAGGTCGGATGCTGTCCCACCGGGTCGGCGGACTCGAGGCGTTCAGGAGATCCAGCCTGAGGTGGGCTGCTGTGAAATTGGCTGCGCCGTCCCCGACCGTCGCAGCTCGGCTCCCGCTATCCATGTCGGTTCACCCCGCGATCCCGGCGGTCTTCAAGAAGGCTGGCGGGATGTCAGCAGCCGGCATCGGAGAGGCATTTCTGAACTAGCCTACTTGCGGGGACTGTGGCGATGCCTTGCAGGAAAGCACAAAATTAAACCTCCAGATCACAGCTCGCATGAAGAGACGTGATGGAGACACAGGTAGGCACCGCGTGCAGCTGCCAGCAAGGAGATGCTCTTTTCTTAGTGAATGTGTCTGTTAAAAAAACACGATGCAGCTTAATACTCATTCATTCAAGCCTCGGCTGCATGTCCCATTATTTCCCAAACGCGGATGCATGGCAGAAATCCGTCAGAGGAGCCACTGGAATCCGTGCACCGTGAACCACACCGGGTTGCAAAGTGTCCATTCCGGAAATACAGCTCGCAGCGCCGACAAACACTACGACCACCTCTCGCCGTCCAGAAAAAAAAAAACCCTCCGTGTCAGACTGTTGCTCCTGCCCGCTGCCAGTCGCACTGTCAGCGGCTGTGTGTTGGTAGACTGGCGGGTGCGCGGAGCCTGCGGCTGAATATCTCACAGCGCGAGGGGCAACACTGGAGAGGAGAGCCCCTCCTCTTCTTCAGCGCCAAGAAACTCCACGGAATCTTGTGAATGATAAGCAGAGGAGGAAGGGGGGGGGGGGGCACGATTACACACCTCTCAGTAATGCTGATGAAGATGATTTAACTTCATGTCGTGGTTTTCTTCATCCAAACAGACAGGAAACATCATGTGTCCAGAGACCCAATGAAATCAGGTCTAAATGACACAATAATGAGGCACATTCATTCATTCACACACACACACACACACATATATATATATATATATATAAAATATGCATATATAATAACAACCCTGCTGTTGCTCAGCCTGTTCTCTGACAGGAGCTCGTCACATTCCTCTTTGGTTTGCTGAAACTCTCTGAAACATGACTAGAATTAATAAATTCCACCGGAAATCGATATGAAGCAGCGACTAAACATCTTAACTAATGCGTGATAATAATCATTCAGTGTCAAGCGTTCATATCTGTTAAATTAACACACATATACTTTATTTTTTACTCTACAAATCACGCGGGACTTTGCCACTTCCGAATCAGACTTCCTTCTTTTACATCGTTAAAAAAGAAATCCCTAAGAGAAAAACTTACACCATCAAAGTAAATCCCCTTTGAAACACACAACTTACTTTCATGTACACATTTCAAGGTTTTGAACTCTAACACGGGAATAAAAGCGCAACAGTGGGATTAATGTTATTTAAAAGATATGCTATATGTTGTTTCAGTCTTTCATCATGAAGGTTCTCCTCAGTCTGTTTCACATTACATTATATGTGACACAAGAAACCTCATTGTGTGTAAGAAACATCAAAGATAACGTGTAGGAAGGCTGAGCTGCCACTAGATGTCACCATTTGCACAGATGATGATTGTCATATAAGGAGTTTATTCTGGGAGACTAATGAATGTCACTGCTCTACTTACACTTACACTAATTGGTGCAAGAGGAGTATAATTACAGGCTGAAGCAACACAATGTGGTCTACTTTTATTAACAAGAATATTTTTTATTATTATTATATCTCAAAATCTATCACATGTAAAACAATCATATTAATGTTCAGTGCAATGATCTTTCCACAACTGTTATGATCGACACAAACTGATTTGTAACAACATGACAAAATCATTGCACTGTAATAACACAAAGTCGATCAAATGTAATAGTGAATTATTCCCAACCACAAAACAAAGGAATCAAACTTTTATCACCAATACTGGTGTATTGGCCGGTGTCACAGCAGACATTTTCGTTTACGTCATTGTAGGGAAAAGCACAACTGTAATTAATAACTGTGGCCTAATTATGGCTGCCATTGTTGTCCATGTTCACTCACCTTAGTGGAATATTTGAAAGGAAGTGACCATTAACCAGTATTTTCCTGCTATGACAAGTCAAAATATCTGCAGTGAAAATGAGTTGGACTCGAGGCATGCTGAGTTTGTTTTAGGTCTAGAAGTCATTAAACCACAGCTTCAACATACTCATTTAGTTAAACACCACTTTGACTCTGATGACCATTTTCATTCATATATAAACTAAAGGCAAGGCTAAGCACTCCTAAGAACATCCCCTCTCGGATGCTTCATACACTTGGTGCAGCATTGCTCACTAACAAGTGCTCTTGTTGTCCAAGTGGCTCTTGAAGAACTCCTGGACTCTTTCCCACAGGTCCAGCTGAGCCTCAGAGTGGGCTTTTGGCTCCCCACCAAACACCACAACACTCCCTACTGCCGCATGGAACCCAGATGGACAAAAAGGCATGTGTGGGACTTCCAAAAAGTGTCCAGCTTTGGGGTACGTTACCACCTGAAAAGACTCTTTGCCGTGACTTCTCAGCGTAGCAGCAGCCTGCTCGGCAAATAGAGCACTTTCCCAGTTGTGGTCGTCTTCAGAAACAGCAAACAGGAACTGGCAGCTGGCGCGTTCAATTGGAAACAACGACGCCTTGTTCTTTTCCAATGAAGGGTCTGATAAGATCCTGCGTATATCTACAAGCCCGGAGTCTGTGATTTTAACATTCTTCATGACAGGAGGAAGCGGAGGTAGGACTATGTCTTTGTAGTGTAAGGGAAGCACAGTATTTGCAATGCTGGCGTTAATACAGACGGTTGCCGAGATCCCGGAGAGGTAAGATGACATCGCCAAAGCCAAACCGCCACTGTGAGAGATGGACATGATGCCAATCCCAGGACCTTTAACCTGCACAGAGAAGTGTTGTTAATTACCCTGCTTAGAATACTCGTAAGTGTGTATCCCTGCTAATATGTCCCATGTCATGTGATGAAATATACAGTTCATCAATACATACCAACCATGCCTCAATTTTATCTGAAAGCAGAGCTTAAACAAACTAATTGGGGTTGATACTAATGATTATTTTCTGCCAATTACTATCTCAATTAATCAATGAATCATTTAATCTAAAAGATAATATGTTCATCAAAACCTCCTACAGCCCAAGGCGACATCTTTTTGGCAGACAGTCCAAAATCTCAAGATATTTAGTTTATCATGTGGAATTTGAAATTGTTTGGCATTTTTACTTATCAATTATCACAATTGTTGCAGACCAATTACCTGTCCATTGACTAATAGATTAATCAACTAATCATTTAAATTATAATAAATTATAATAAATATGCACAATTGTCAAAGGACATTAAAAAGACTCTTTAGTTTCTGTCACAGCCGTGGAAAGTATCCAGTAGATGGCATCATTCACACCGTAAATATAAATAAGGGCCTATAACTCCGATACATTCTCACTTTACAGAATATAAATTCAGTGGACAGTTTTTACATTATCCATAGTAAGCAATAAAGCAAAGTAAAAAGAGGAGATTCTAATATTCTATGTTCTTCAATACAAACCTGTGGGTGTCTCCTCAGATATGTTACAGCCTCTTCAAAGTACTCCAAATCCAACTTTTTAGGGTTTTTTGGTAAATCTTCGTAGCCAAAATAGGCCAGTGCCAGAACAACATAACCTTTATTTGCCAGGAGGCTGGCTCTGGGCTCAGAAAGACGTCCACCATATGTGTACATATCCACTATTCCTGGGAACGGACCCTTTCCTGGAGAAAACCAAACAATAAGGGGGGAAAGGGAAAAGTTAAGCAGAATACTGACAATTTCTATGTATATCAGCTCTCATCGAGCGACTCACAGAACACCACACACCTGGTGGTACGAAGAGGACTCCTCGTATTCTTCCCTCCTGCACAGGTATCCTCTTCATCCCCTCTGGCATGTATCCTCTCTCGTTGGTTTCTGAGGCTAAGAGCTCACCAGTGTCTCCACACAGTGCTTCTACCTCCACCAGCGTTGGGCTGAGCACATTCTTCTTCAGGAGTTTACTGTGTGGAGTCTCTGGTACCATGGACCAAAACAAACCCATGGGCTCCACTCCGGTGTAACTTCCTCCCAGAGAGGGTGCACGGCAGACGTCCACCTGGCCAGTTTGATCGGCTCTGTACAGGGCAGACGCCTTGAAAATCACCCCTCTGTCATCCACTAGTTTGGACCTCAGTTCAACTGGTTTGTGAGGAGCAAGTCCATTTACTCTTACTTGCACCACTCGATCAAAGAGACAACGAACACTGGGGAGAATTTTCAGGCGGATCTGTGAGTAAGCCATTTCAGCTCTTTAAGATGCGATGACTGTTGTGGCCTGCAGGTCCTTTCCCTTTCCTGGGGCCTTTATTTTGGTACAGTTAAGTTGTCACATCTGTCAAGACAATCAAAAATGACAAGAATGTAAAAGCTTTCACACACACACAAAAGAAAATCACTCTGCTCTATTAAATGTTATCTTATGCATTAAAAACATACACCTAGCAGTATCAACATAGTATTACTGAGAAGAGTTCCTGCGTGAACTTTCCTTCAATAATCTTCACCAAATTGAAATATTTAGACAATTATTTGATGTTGTTCGATGAGATTCTGTATGTATGTTTTTTTATGTAATTATAGCAGGGGTTCTTAAAACCGTTTTTTTCTTGGGACCCAAAATATATACTTAAGAGTGTCTCAGGCACCCAAGCACCATATCTACATTTGCCCATTGTAAATAAAGGCATGAACAGTCATTAACATTGTTTCAGTAGGTGTCACATGCAACCAGCCTTAATTAATTAAAATGTTTGCTAAGGAGTGCCTTGAACAAGTCTCAAACACGATTTATTCCTCATTGAAAAGATGGAGGCACTGACAGCGACTATTGCTTTCTTCACAAGGCCAAAAGCAAACTGCATAAAGACACTTGCCAACTTTCACCCAGACAATTAGCATACCATGAAAGAGTCACACGGGCAGCACGTAGGTGTTCAATCTACGAGAGTATTTGATTAAGACGTGATGAACATTTGGCATGCTATGGTCTGTCTATGACAACGTTATCGAGCAGTTTCTGTAGCTAATTAAAACATGCTGAGGGTCTTCAGTTAATGGAGAAGAGTGTATTCAGGGACACGGCCAACTGGGTGAAAGGTCAAGTAACACCGCTCACTATTCTCCAAATGAGAAATGAACCACCGACGAGTAGTTAGCAACTACAACGTGAACGCTATCTTTACATCATGAATTAATTCCTCCTGTGCGGTCAAATGTAGCTAGCTTTACCAGTTAGCTAGTTAGCAAGAAAGTAACTTTTAGAGAGCTATAGCTTGTCATTTTTGTTTACCGCCTTTGTTTTGAACAAACGGATTACTCGTGAACTAACCTGAGTCATACTGTTAGTGCATATCAAAATATTATCTCCCACTAGCCAGAAAGTGACAGAAAAGCATACCAGTACAAGTACGACTGATGTTTGCAATAGAACGTGACAACCTAGCAACCACCACCACCACCAAATAGGAAATCAAGCAACTGGGGGGACTGGGTGCAACCAAAATCTGTCAAGTAAGGGGGGAGTCCGGCTCTGAATAACTACTTCCTGTGTTTGTGTGTTTAGACGGTGTACCGCTTTGTGTACTCAACGTATGTTTAGGTAATTATTTTAAATATTTGTATTGACATGGACTCAAAGGAGAAACGCATGACACGTTGACAACGAAAGCAGGGGGTGATTCCCCCTGTGGAATATAACTGCCCATATATTTTTGCAGTTGACACTGAGCACCAGCAAGAGTTTAATTTAACTACCTTCAAATATGAGACCAAATAAAACAAAGCTTTTGTTTATTATCCTAATAATTAACAATCATTTGCCAACAATTGTGATGGACTCAGGAACTTTTATATATGTAGGAAGGTGAAGCAGTCACTAGATGACAGCATTGGCACAGAGTATAAACCATATAAACCATTTTTATAATTCATCCATGGTATAAACACTTGGGAAAGCTTGAAAGATTAAGACACCCTTCATGTACAAGAGTAACATTTAATTTTCTAAAACAGAATATGGTATTTGGAGTATGCCCCAGTGTTGTCGTGGTGAGCACAGTTAGACAAGAACAGTACATGACACCACATTTTCCCCCTGTGGAATAGATTATCTGATTAGATGTTGGACCACCTTGCTGCATATATTTTCATATTAATGAACAGAATTACAGTACACTGGGCTCATCTGCATCTTGTTTATCCCCAAGGTAGACCTGTGGGTGTCTTGTCAGAGGTTCTTTGACTCAATGACATGTCAAGGTGTTTAAGCAGAGGTTTAATCTTATTAATCATTGGTTGGCCAGTGACAGGACTTCAGAACCTCTGGCATAAGGAAGGGAGAGGGAAAGGGAGAGGAATCTTTTATAGACATTTAGAGGAGAACCTCTCCTGGGGTAAGTATTTCCTTCCTACTAACAACCATTGCACGAAACGATTCATATGACTGGAGTGGACCACTGCACCATTTGTTAAGTGCAATAACATCATAACAAGTACAGAGACCAATGTTTAAAGGACAATACAAGAAATATTTTGAAGTTACAAGTAGACTGAAAACATAGATAAACCTGAAATATATTAATTAAATGCCACACAAATATCAAGAATAACTTCAAAAAAATAGGGGCCATTAAAATTCTTGTCAATAAAATATTACAATATAAATAAAATATTGTCTCTTCTTGCTAAATATTAATATGAGTGTAGTTTCTTTAATGCATTATGAGTGCCCTAGACTTTGTCTTGGCCCATTTATTACTGTCAATGTGAAGTGAAAATGACTAAGAGGATAAAGGCAGGTTACTGCTAGGTTACCAAACCTAGTTTATGTAGTCAACATATATACAACAAATAATAAACTTCATTGAAAGGCCATAGCTGCCCTATATATTTAATGAGTCCAGAAAATCAATAACCCATTCATTTTCTCTACACCATATATGGGGATGACGTGATTGATTAAATATTTTCTGGTCTCTAGTTTCAGGACAGAGATGATTGCAAATACTTTATGAACTCTCTTATAGTATAGGACTAAGACAGGGATTTAAAAAAGAAGTGACTTCCTCTTTTGATGATTGTTCGATCTGACGCATTATGTTTTGCAGGGTTACTGTGCAGAGTGAACTGCGGTTAGGTATGATGAGAGATCTCACTTTCTTTTCCCTCTGAGTGAATGACAATACACCCACTCATTCTCTTCTATCTGCACACACATTGTGTAAATACAGTGCAGTACTGTACATTATGTTATGAAATATACTTTACATTTAGATCATGTGTCTATTTATTCATCACCTTTTGGGCTTAACAACTACTCATCTAAGTGTAGATCTAATGCAAATGCACACTGTGAAAATGTACTCTGTCCAGCAGCGACGGCTATTAAGAAAAACCATATCAAAAGGTCTAATGAAACACCCAAGCAGATGCAACCACAAAGACTCTGTGTGAGCTGTCAGAGATGAAAGAGATATTGCACCTTTCAGATGGTATAGGTATAGGCGCTGGCAGGACAGTATTAGGTTTGTTATGTTAGGTTTTGTTTGGTTTATTGACAGCATTCTAATACATTAATATAATACAATACACATAAATCATATGAACAAACAATCACAATTACAGGAAGCAGACAGAGACACATCACAATAGATGACAGGTGTATGATATTGTTCAGGATGCAAACAAAATGTAAACACATATTATTATATCCACAGTCCATTATGGACTATTACAACGGGTAAATAGGTCTGCATCACATGATCAGATTCATTTTCATTTCCTCTATCTATGTTTTTGTTATATCAACTACATTTAAAGAATGTCTTCATCCAATTGCCTTACATGAGGTAATTGGATAAAGATAGTACATTTAAATAAAAGTAATGAACATTCTTTTGTTTCAATTCATGATTCTCTGCATATAGTTTTGTTCTTATAAACAGTTCTTTGTCTCATAAGGATCACTGAGGGAGGCCGTTCACCCACTTTTTTAGATTCCATTACAGTTTGGCATCTCAGCCTTTCAGCATCCAAAATCTGCCGACAATCACACAATGTAACTGTACATATCTATGGGGAAATCCTCCAGAATGACATATACTCCATAATACATGCCTTTGTTAGTATCTAGTTGACATTTGCTGTATTTATTGTTTTTCATGTATTCAGTATTTTCCTCTTTATGTCGATTCTTTTGTCTCCCCCACCAAATTATATGCTTTTATTTTGAAATCGAGCCCTGTGGTTGGCTTGACAGATTAAGATCCGCCCTTTTAACGAGGTCGTCATGGAGACCGCGCGAGAGCGAGGCGGCTGGTAGAGTTCTCACCACCGCGAGTGTTTCCGCACACCTAGAATAAAAGAGCTGCCGAGCCGAGGACAAGGAAGGAACAACAGAGCAGCGAAGACGGAACTAGACGACGAAAACATTATATATATATATTTTTTTGTATTATTTTGCCACCTTTGGTTTGGGTGTCTCCATTTACATGGCCGTTAATGCCTCGAATGTGAAGCACTGAGAGGAGGGCTCGCTGCTGGTAACCTTTACGTTGGTGAGTCTTTTTCGCAAGCTAAGCACAGATAGGCCACTACGAGCTCTCTTGCTCTGGCGCTCTGGCTTTCTCTTACCGTCTTTCTGTATTTGTGGATTACACATTTTAAACCAGGAACCAAGTTGCCCACGCTAGGGCGACGTTTAACAATTTGTCAAGGAAAATAACGAGTTGTCAGTGCTGTCTTTTGTCTACTGACGAAGTGTGTTGTTAATTAAGCTAGCCGTTAATATGTGTTAGCGTTAGGATAACGAACTACCGTATTATATTTCTGACAGGTCTAACGCGATCAGTTTGCTATAAGTTGTTATCAGATACCATACCCTTGCTTGAGGAAGTACATGGAGATCAAATAAAACAGAAAACCGGTTCGAGTAGCTAGTTAGTCCCGTCTCTAAACAGTTAACAGCTGTTGCGTTACTGTATTGTTACATTTTGGTCATGTGAACAATAATAGATAGCTTACAACGTAGCGAGTGGTCTGTCGTGTTAGTTTAAAAGGCGAATTATATTGTGTACAGACACGAAAATGTCCAAAACAACGTTTAAACAATTGTATGTGTCGCTGTGTTACTTTATTAGAATTGGGTTGCTTTAGTTTTGCCTTTGTTTTTGTCCAGCTCTGTGTGTGTGTGTGTGTGTGTGTGTGTGTGTGGTGCTGGCAGCACAGCCCACCACACTCTTTGTTTAAATAGCTCGCAGTACAGTTGCACGTGTCGAAGCGTGTGACTTAGAGCTGCTGTGAAGGCAGTTGACCACGTTTGATACAGTTGCAGGCAGCCAGGGACGTGTTGTTGAGTTGTTGGGGTCTGTGCTCTGCTCAGATGTTCCCAAGATTGTCATTTCCCGCTCCCTTCGCTTATGTTCCCATACAAAGTTTAAGTGGTTTCCTGTTCGCTGGGCAGGATAATGTATGATGACACTTATCATAGCAAAAGGGCAGGGAAGTCCAAATGTGAGCTTTTGTTTATCACCATAATGGAGAACAAAGATCAAACATACATTTTGAAAAACTTATGAAGGTATCCAGGACTAATATTCCCTCTTAGCAAATAGTTTGGTAAGCTGTGTGTAATATATGGCTGACCAATGTTTTGAGCCTCATGTTGTTGTGAGAGTTGGGGTGGACAATATCATAAGGAATGCTGTTTGTCATATGTCAGATTTTGCTGCCCTGTTTATACTGTGGTAGCTATTCCTGCTTCATGGTAACATTGGCTTTTAGTTGGATTTTTGCATCATAGTGATGAACTATCTTGATGTGTCAGAGTTGAACTAAAAACAGACAATCCTGTCTGTGGATTTTATCCATCAACAATTTCTCAATATTGACTGTATTCTATTTTGCTCTATCAATACAATAAAAGTACATGATGTAGGATTTTGTCCATATTGCCCACCACAGAGACGTTTCTTCTTAAAACAATTACGTATCACTCCTGTAAATGAATGCTGACCCCACGAGTATAATCTAACCAAATCTAAAATCTGACCAAACGCTACTTTGTTTGCGCTCACTCACTGCTCCACCCTCTCCCTATAAATTTAGCCAATAAGATTATTGATGGCAACTGTTATTTTATGTGGAGACTTTGTAATAACTTCACTGTGCTGAAGTGCTTGCTTTTGCCATTTCCATATATTTTTCTAATGTTTTTAAATTCTATCGCACCTGTGAGTTGATGAAGCAATATTTTAAGTGTTCACCAATACCCAGTGTTTGCGTAAATGTTTAGAGGCAATGAATTGTGCTGGGCAGTGTGAGTTGTATTTTCTTTTATGACTTGATTCAAACTCAAAGATGTTTTTCATCAGTGTCCCAATCACTCATTTGACTCACGTTGTTTGAAATTCACTTCTGTTTTTACACATTGCACATTTTTACAGAGGAACTGAAAGATATACAATGTTCTGCTTTAATGGTTCTCAATTTAAAACCCGTTGTGTTACTGTAGTGAGATTTTTATAACTCCCAGTCCAGCAGTCAGAGGCGTTTTCTGTTTGACAACATAGCTTAGAGAAAACGTCTTGTGAGTAAAGATAAGAACCCTGTGCCTGGCTTCACTCCCATTTTCAGATTTCCCAAGCTTTCACCATTGTCAACATATAACGTATGACAGCGTTTTTCAAATTTTTGGTGTTTCCCCTTTTATTCTCTCGTTTCATCTCTCTCCTTATGTTCTTTCTTTCCACTGTCTTCTCCATCTTTCTCTGTTTCTGTCTCCTTCCTTGCGGCGGTACAGAGGGATGCTCAGGCGCTGTGGGGCTTAACACTACATAATACTTCATAACAAAGGGTCCTTTCTGTGCTGCCATGCAGGGCTCCCTCCACAGGCCCAGGCGGGCTCTACCAGCCGCAGTAGCATTGGGGCCTATCGGGTGGAAATCTCCTCCCGGCTGTTTCTTTGGCACACTGAGTGCTCTCTGTTCCCGGACACATGCCTGTGCTGCTGCTCTCCTTGGCTCCCTTTGCCTTCCAGGAGCCCCGGGCAGCTGAAAAACTGCAGTAGCTGCCTGCTTGCTGGCTGGCTGTCTCACTGGTTGGTGAAGTGGAGAGTTGCATAGTTTTTTCCCCAAGCGGAGGACTAAACAGACAACGTATTTATACTGTAAAAACCTCCACCTTCTTAACGCAATAGTCTGAAACATGAACTACCCAACTGACAAATAGCATTGCTAGTTTTTGCAATGTCATTCAAGGCTTCAACTAGAAAGTATTTCCATTTTTGATTATTTTGATTAGTTTATTCTTTTTTACTATAAAACCCTGAGCTGGAATTAGCATGTTTACCATTTTGCTTAAAAACGAGATTTTGTACAGTATACTCCACTCCTCCATCTAAACATAGTGGTAAACTAGAGCTGGCAATACCAGTTTTGTTGGAGGTCTAGTCTTGCCTTTTCATGCCCTTGCTGGGTTGGGACCAAGTGAAAACATTTATTATTGACCAATTAAGCAACACACCACAGAACATTGACATTAAATCTTCATATAATATTTTTAGGGCCATGTGGCTTCTCTGAAACTAACACTTTTTTAATTATTTAAAGTTGTCCCAGCCCCACAGAGCTTGATTTAGTGCTCAACAAGGAAGTTGTCTTGTTCCTTTGCGGGAAGCCAAGTAGCATTTGCCTTTCTTGCAACATCTGTGTGTATACTGGGCTAATGTGTTGCGTGCTATCTTAGCAAGTCAGTTTAGAGGTGACTTGTAGTAGCCTTTCTGTTGCTGTTGATAAGATTTATTCTGTCAACTATCCCATTCCAGTGACACCAATATAGCTGAGAGTAGTTGAACTAATGGCTTGAATGTCATCCATTTAAATGACTTTATAATGATATTGGTAGCTTTTTAAACATGCAGTGCTTGACTCTGCATATGCAAATATCATTACAGGCTTTACGCTTTGATTCCTGTACGCTAATGTAACCTGGCTACATGCAGCTGTAGGCAGGAAATATTTGTTTATGTGGTGTGATACAACATTTTGTTCCAGGAAACGGAAACTAAAACGCTTGAAGTTTAAAATAGCAACACATTCTTTAACTTTATGTGTCAAACTCAACATCTTGTTGTCTGACAGCAAACACGCACAGTTGCAAGTTAGAAATCTGGCATCCGAACATGAATCATTTCTGTGAATTTATTAATAAATTAAATGCATGAACATAAAGTAAGAGCATTAAAAGACCTGCAAAGAACTCCTTTAAGGCTCTGAGCCATCTTGTTCTTGTTAATTGGAATGCTGTATTTTGTGGGAAACCTTAGCACAGAGTTTAATGACTTTCTCCTTTTCTCAGACGCTCTTGTGTGAATGCAATTAAGCTAATTCTGCTTAAGTTTTCACTTTGCAAACGTACGGGCCGGTCAATACTCTGCCCTAAGCTCTTGCAGGAGGTCAGTCCTGCATGATAAATACCATCCCAAGTGGTTATTTACATCCAAACAAGTGCCTTTGAACAAAACACGTGTTATTGTTTTGTCCTGCCTTTGCCTTTTGTTTGTCCTTGATATTTCTAAGACGCTCATCTGGCAAGAACATCATCTGAGTCAGTGTGGGGCCTCTCCGTAACCCAGGCCTTAGCAGCACTTCTCTGATCCCAACATGGACAAATGAGAAAGCGCTATGGATCAAATGGCTGGCTCAGGTCCCCTGCATGTGTTTTTGACTGTCTGCCCTTTGGCTCAATGCAGTACCCAGGCTGTCCTGCCAAAACCAGCTTACGTCACTCATTCCCACTGGCCTGCGCCACATGCAGGTATGCCTCTCCATCCCACTCTTGTGGAAACCAGAAAGGTGGCAGGCAGTAGGGGTGTGGCAGGCTGTTGGTGTGCGTTGGACATTTTTAATTGTTTGGCCCACAGAATGTTAGAACATTTTGAAAAATACCCATCATAATTTCCTGAAGCCAAACTTAAAATTAATCAGCAATTATTTTGATTGAAATCATTGATTGTTGAAATACCAAACATGCTTTGTTTTCAGCTTCTCAAATGAGCAGATTTGCTGCTATTGTCAAATACTTTTATCCAAAGAATATCATTGGGTTTACCGATTGACTAGCAAAATAGTCAACCGACTAATTATTTAAGTAATTGTTTCAGCTCCATGGAGTATACTGTGTCCCAGCCATGTGTGTTTACAATTCCTTCACAGTAGTTCTGGGTCGTCTGTGGCAGTGCCAGTGGCCACGCAGCAGATCTGCAATCAAATTGGCGGCTCTCTAAGTGCAGCCATGCCATTACTGTAGCCATTAGCTCAGCAGCCTTGTGTAAGTGTAATGGGCCCTCTGCCCTCTCTTGAGGATATGCTACTTCATCCCACTGTCTCTGTAGCCACATAACCAAGACTGTGTGCACCTGCATCTCATTTACGTAATGGCAGTGTACGAATTTTTGTATCCTCCCCAATCAACCAAACAACGTCAGTAATAGGTGGTGCAGGAAACGCAACAGAAGCTTATTAGGCCGAGTATTGCTGTCTGCTATTGGCTACAAAAGATACTTTGCATCTATCATCAGCTTGTACAGCAGATTGGCCAAATGAGCAGAAGACTGCAGAAGATATTTCAGAAAGTAGCACCTGATGTAGTTGTATCTGCAGCATATGGCAGAGTAGCTAAGTCACTCTTAAATCCCTCCTACAAAAGTTGTTCATCTGTGTTAATAAATGCACAAATAAAATAATAATGAACTAATAACATACAAACAAGTTTGGCTGAAGCACCATGGAGTCAGAAACGTACTGAGATGCCTACTCCCTGCTCCCCGAGCACGCTTCTCTCCTGACCATCAGGGTTTTTACAAAAGCAACGGTTGTAATCACTGTTGTGTTTTGCACTCACTCTCTCTCTCACCCACACTTTTAGCCTCTGTCGCCCTAATGCTGCTACCTCATCAACAGCAGGGATCTGTTTCGCTGTTACGTCATCTACGGCGGAGTGTAATGGCTGGTTTATTTAGCTAGATCTTGTGGCCGAGCCAAATGTGGGGATGGAGGGGGGAGATCAGAGGAACTCTCTGGCTGCTGCTGCTGCTGCCACTGGTGGTTATAAAAAAGGAGAGAGGCTGGAAATTGCTGTCTGTCTGGAGGGTGATTTAAATGGCAGGAGGCAGTTTAAGGAACTAAAGCACAAGATGAGGAAATACACATACAGTCATTCATGCCGTTGTTATTATCAATTAACCAATGTTACTTGGTGACGTGCAGCGATGGCCTTTTCTCTGTCGTTCTCTTACAGTCTCTATAGCTCTCTCACTCTATTCCCTCCTGTCTTTCTGTGTTGCTTGTGGTTACATAATCCTCGCTGAACGTTGATAGTAATCCGCGTGTTCCCTCCCCCTCTATCCCTTCCTCTCTATGTGGCCTGGACAGGTTAAGCCGTAGAGGACTCTCGCTGGTCGCCGGGGGAAAAGATGTGCGATGGAATGGTAGCGTTTCAGACGAGAGCCCCGTCCTCCTCTTCCTTCTTCACCTCCTCCTCTGTAGCCCACAGGCTGGCTGCCTCCGCGCTTCTCCTCCTCTTCACCCTGCTCCCTCATGGTCACGCATCAGGTAAGGCACACAAACCCACACACGTTTCTTTTATTTCTCTTCATGTCCGCTCCCACATGATACACATCGACTGAACCGCCATCTTTGCCCGTCTCTGGTGAATTGATTGAGGTTATTTTCCCCTTGTCTCGCAGGTCAGTTAGATTAAATTGGCTTCCTTTCCCCTCTGCACGGTCAGGTTGGTCTGCCTCCGAGCGGCAGCCGAGAGCTCAATCCCACACACTCTGTGAATTCATTCACTGCCCTAATGAGTCACAACACTTTTCCTCCACTATTGAGTGAAACAGAGAGCTCATGTTGTCTGCGGTCACATTGCTGTCATAAGGTTTTAATCAGCCCTGACATTTAGCATCTCTGAGAGCTTTTACCACGGCTAGCCATCCTTGGTTATTGGTCCACAACAACCTTCCGATCAGGTTTTGTATTTCAAGCCTGAGATCTTAGATTATTCTCTTTGAATGTGCAGTATCCGGTTTTCAAATTGAATTGACTGTTGCAGAGTGGAGGGAACCTTGGTTCACACTTGGAAGTTAAAGGACACATGGGCAATACAGGTATTTATCAAGCACCACAGGACCTAGAGGGCTTGTGTCCTTTGATTTCTTCAAAAGGAATACAATGTTGATGGCATGTACTCGCTGAACCCCTCGCCAACTTTCCTTTCACTTCAGCCCTCCAGTGTTCCAGTCCCCTCCCCCCAAACAAACACACACTACCTCTACACACACACACACACACACACACACACAGCCAGTTTGTGAAACGTGCCAGATGTCCTTGCCACAGCGAGGAGGCAGACTGTGTGTGTGTGTGTGTGTGTGTGTGTGTGTGTGTGTGTGTGTGTGTGTGTTTCAGGCTCTGGGGTGTTTTTAAAGCATTACTTGATGTCCTTTCTTAAATGTCTTAAATAAATGCACGTGTGTTTGTATGAGTGTGAGAAACGGCAACAGAAGGAATAGATAGAGATGGACGGCAGCGGACGGCACTGCTGATCCCAAGTGTCTCTCTGTCTTATGTAATACACATGATTCATGTAGAGCCCAGAGGGGCTGGTATCACGCTCACGTTCTGCATCCAACTCACACACATACACTGCCTACCAATACCAAGGAAATGTGTCCTCAAATCCCCAGCCCACGTGCTCTGTGTACTGTGTGTGTGTGTGTGTGTGTGTTTTCCACACACTCTTTGGTTATATGTGGACGTTTATACGTTTATGTACGAGTCAGTGTATCAAAAGACAGACCCTGCGTCGACCATGTTCGTGACAGCATTAGGTAGGGTCAAATATGCACCCGAGAATTTCTTTCCAGTACCCATGATGCACCTGCACCTTTTAAGACGGCCAGTCAACTGATGGAAAAGAACAGATAGTTCTCTTGACTCCACCACGAAGACTATTTTCAACTGGCTTGTGTAAAGACCAGGCGATGTTTCTAGACCTACTATCTCATTAGCTGCTTGAAGGAATCTGTGTGGACAACACACCCAATCAAACTAACCTTTTTATGTTTTTACATAGTTGTTTTCAAACATGTAATGGGAGGTTCTACATGGTGCCTTGAGTGACAACAATTCAAAGGTTATTTTTAGTTGTTGCCATAGCTGTGTATTTCCAGCATAATTACTTCCCTATAGTACACAAGGCAGTATCTATGCTGACTCACACTCCTGGCTCCTCAAAATTGTGTCTATCCCATGGCATTCACTCTCCTGCATTAAATGAATATAAGCTCAAATATATAAATAACACCAGTCTTGTCATTAACATGTAAGTGATGCATGAGTACAGCAGTTTTGGGGCATTTTTCAATTCACGCACTGTAGTATGAAGCTAAATATTTAATTAAACACCACAAGCATCTTATATTTAGGAATGAAAGATTCTTGATACGAAGAAACACAAAAAAGCTAGAACATACTTCTCCTTTCTAATAGTTTTCCTGTAGATTTTTTTTTTGTGATGCCGAATGTTTATTGATAAGAAATGGGTTCATGTCATTGCAGTAGAAAACAGGCTATAAATCAGCATCAACAGCATGCATGGGGTGTATGTAAGAAGACATACCAGCAATTACAAAACTAAAACAACCAAGACATAATTTGCAGCATTTACAGCATCAGTGTGTGAAATTAAATCTATAATTAGGCATATTACCGTAACGGTGAGACACTCGTTTTAAAGCTTTAAAGTCATCATGTTAGTTGTTCATGTAGTTCCTCTGGTCGCTGGCCTCTTTCCCACTCTCTCATTCTCACCATACATAATTCACATAGGTAATCCCTTGACGTGTTCCAGGGATGGAGATTGCTCTGGAAATTTTCATGAATATAAAATATCATCACTTCTGACAGGCTTATTCCAGACTCATATGAATAGCAGTGTGTGGTATGAATAGAAATTGATACTAAAAAATGTACTGTACAGCATTTGCATACTAGAGCAGAAGCTGAAAACACCATAGTCTAGCAGACAGCGCAGAGCAGCATCAAACCTTTTATTTTTGGTCTTTGGAGGTTTATGTGTCACTTTTTTTGCTTTAAGGAAATTTGGCCTTTAAGTGATGGGAAATAAGATGGAGGGAGAGGATGATAGACGGTAACGGTTGAGGTACTCTTTGGTTCCTTTGAACAAAGAAAGGAAAAGCTTTAAGCTTCCACACTGGTGGCTTCATGTTCTCTGTGGAAAGGTCAGGACAACAATTTCTCGTATCTGTTAATATGCTCTTTTAGGAAGTAGTCACAAAGCCTTTTTGGGGCTGTGGTATTTTTAGAGCCAATCACACTCCAAGTCGTGTCTCTTTTTATCTGTCGTTCAGCTCTTCATTGTAAACAAGATTACCAGCAGGGTATCTGCTGAGCCAATGTAAATGGCTCCCTCAAATTTATGTTTGTGATTACTGTGTATGATTGCATCTGTGTTTATGATTCAGGACATTCTTCCAAAAGTTACAACATGCTTAACAAAACACCCTCTGCATTCAAGCAGGGCACCAGTAAACAAACAGCAACGAAGCAGCACCTTGGGTTTTGTGTATGCGCAGGATAAATGGCATCAGTGTGGAGGATTTTCAGGGCACAGTGCAAATATTGCTTGTTTCATGTCTTTCCTGAGTCTATCTGACATCCCACTAATGTTGGCTGCATAGAGCTCAGTTCCTAATATGGTGTCAGTTCCTTACAGTGAGCCTTTGTGGTTTGTTACAGAGGAAGTGGACCTAGACAGTGAGTCAGAACTGAAAGAGTAAAGATGGGAACTTTACATGATCACATGCTGTGTTTTCAGTGTTATATGCCAGGAGGCAAAAAGACTCTGACCGTCCTTGCGGGTCCACTTAAATAGATAAACGATGCCCTCTTAAAACCCATTGTCGTCTGAAGTTGAGTTAAAGCTGTACAGAAAAGTGCCAGCGAGCACCAGACGTCTCCCACAAACAAGCTTGCTGTGTGCTCTGTGTGGCGGTGACGTTTATGTATGTTCACGTATGAGAACAGGAAATGGCTTTCCCCAGCCCTGGAAGAGAAGTGGAGTCATAGGGTAAAGAAAAGAGCTAGAGGAGGAGCAGAGAGCTGTTTGTTTTAGACAATCGACCATTCTTGGCTTGAGTTGAATCTATTTTTCTCCACCTGACGACGGCCTATTGCACAGACAAGATAACTTTTGTTTTGGCAGGTCTCGCATCAATGCGCAGGACCAGACTGGTTATGAGGATGTTTTCTCGAAAGTCAAGTTGCTCAAGGAAAAAGACTCGACAACTCCCTTTTTCTCTGTAATAACAGAGTAGACTCTAGTGGCTAGCATAGCGTCATCTGACCACAGAGGAAAATATCTGAATGAGCCATGCCCTACTTCTGGCTTCTTCAAACAGCTGTAGTCTTTGAAACATGTTGCTTTCTGTAGTGAAACAAAATGGTGTGTGTGTGTGTGTACAGAATGTTTGCTAGATAGTTTGGGTTTACAAACAGTGCAGCCCGAGGGGACGGGGGAGGAGGGGTGTGGACAATGGGTCCTCTGCTATTAACTGTTCAGAATAGTCCCCTGAAGTCCTGTTAGCAAGGTGGTTTGCAGGCAGGCAGGAGTAAAGCAATATATTGGCTACTGGCTTCTTTCTGAAATGTGAGAACAAAGAGGGCTTTTTAGGGGGGTGTAGCCACGGGCTAAACCACTGCAGGCTGGTGGGTTTTGTGTGTGTCTGAACACATGCGTGTGTGTGTGTGTGTGTAACCCCATTTCTATGTCTCTGTACTTTGTATTCTCTGTTTGTCTCTGTCTCTGTCTCTCTCTGTCTCTGTCGCTGTCTCTTTAAGGCTGGAGCCTTTAGCCATTAGCCAGGTGAGACCAGAGCCCATTAGCGGCAGTCTGGTCAAATCCATCAGCCTTTCTCTTTCATTACCTGTGTATTTATCACTTGAGCCATCACTCTCTGCTCTCACCCTGTGTCATTTAACAGCTCTCCCACCCAATCAAGCCCTATAAAGTGAAACTCTAAATGCCTTGCCAGACGAAAACAAAATACTCCATGGAAACAGATACTGCAGTGCGGACAGGCGATGCAAGACCATTTGATTCACTTTAAACAGATGACCAAACAGACAGTTTCATTACTTTGGTGAAGATCCCAGATGGCCAGGATTAGCTACACCCTGCTGTCACTTCAACTGCTAATGCTAAGCTTATCATAGGATGGGGTTTTTTAATTTTTTGACTGTCTATTTGTCTTTTTTTTTATGTGATTATCACTGGGTTTTTTTACATTTCTCTCCTGATACAGATATTTTTGGTTGCAGTTTTGTGCGCACAGTGTGCAGGACCACCATCTTGTTATTACCCCACCAGTGACAGGTGCTGTATAGTAAAGTGTAATAAATGTCGAAGCAGAAGGTGGTGGCTCTGGCAGCACCGGGCACACCAACGGTCAAACCTGATAACGTACTAAATAAGTTATCTGGAGCTGCATTTATAACGAAGCTCTTACTGGTTATTTTCCATGCGTACGCAGTGGATGTTGTGTTAAAACCGACGCAGTTATTAATAAAAACACCCTGTTACTCTGCGTTGTTCAAAGCTTTGTTTTCGGGCGTCTCTCCAGAACTTGAGGATTATTTGGAAGCTACATTAAAGCTGGGGAGAGGAGAGGCAGTTTGTAAATTGTTTTCCAGTGAAATGAGTGTGGTTGTCTGAAGCAGCAGGCAGTCATAATGATTTCTAAAGGGCCTCATCTGAGGGACCAGCCTGCTGAGTAGAGGACATCTCTGACTAATGAGCTGCTAAATATATCCCCCAGTCTCTCCTGTCTTCTGTTGCTTTTGCTTCTATTCCTTCTTCCAGTCTTTTATTCATTCTTTTTCTTTGTTTTTTTCCTTTGCTTTTATTGTGTTTTTGGCCATATTTGTCATACTTTTACTTTATTTTTGTGTTTTGTATTTTTTGCATTTGCCTTGTCAAGCTGTCACCTCAATATCTTGAGTACATGTTTGTGTTAATGTCTTTTCTTTTTTACTTTAAAACAAATCTCTTTTCTGTCTCCATTTTCTTCATCTATCGTGTCTTTTTTCCCTCCTGTCTCACCTCCTCTTTGATGTGTGTTTTTCAATCCCACTGAAACAGTGTGGGTTGATTATTCTTTTTCTTTTCATTACACCGTTAGTCAACAGCAGCATCCTGTTCAAACAAGCCCATCAGCTTTACACATAAGGCACCGAGCATCCTACACACATATGCTGAATTTGCCAATGGTTGAGACATCCATGCCGCGCCAGACTGTGAGCAACCATGTCAGGACTCGTGATGCAGGTACAGCATGAATGGTCCTCTATACAACTGTACGGAGGGGTAAAAGATATGTCCATGACAAGTTGCAGGCTTAAGGTTTATTCATCTAACCTGTTTTCTGTGGCTTTTCCCATTTTCCTATTATACAATCAGGACTATTTTAAACTGAACTGAACCGCTGACAAAAAGCACACAAAAACATACATTTCTTGCTTGTAGATGGAGGTGTTCACTAACCTTTATTAGAAATAAAGCTACACTTCCTGTAGCTGCTTCACAATAAAGCTTTCTAGAGGTTTCTGGGCTTTTAATGTGAAGCAGCGGCAGCAGTAAATGTTTTGCTTGTATTAGCACTATCTTAAAACTGCAATTACAACTCTAAGCCACAGAAATTCTTAGGTTAGACAGCAGTTACAGTTAAGTACTGCCAGCTGGATATAACAAGGCTTTGACTTTTTATTAAACAGCGTCTTCTTTTTAGCTGCCTGCATGACCATCAGTTTAGCACAACAGCAGCTCAGCTGAGAGCAGCAGCTGTCGTGTTTGGGCCGAAATATCGGCGGTCAGCGTGGTTATCGCCTGCTGGGAATGCACCATGTGGAGTACAGAGTGGAAATGCACACAGTTATGCTTCAGCATGGCACAGCTGTAGCGAGACAGTGGAAATGGGGAAATACTGCGCTGCATCACGCACAAGCCTTTAATCTGTTGATTCAGCTTTTAGCTTTAGTCCAACTTTAGCTTTGTCAGAAGCTCTCTACTATTTTACTTGCTTATGAACCTATCCAATGTGCATAGAGGCTACTTAAACAGGCAATCCCATAGGCAGCAATATAGTCAGTAAAATAAACCACTCGATCTGACAGACTTGCTGGTTTTGAGCTGAAGGGAAGGGCTGGGCTGGGCTGTACATGTACTATCCTGCCGCATTTGTGCTGCTTGCCGTCATGGTGTACAGCTGTTTCTCCTTAACGGATTGCATCTCAGCAGAAACGGCACAATCAGTACTGTCCATATCTGCTTCAGTAGATTTTTATTGTAAATAAGGAGAATTGTAAATAAGGGGAAGGGAGGGCATGATGACGCCACACAATTCATGATTCTTAGCTGATCTCCCTCCAGAGAAAAGTCAGAGTGTAGAGTTTGATTCGGAACAGCACCCCTGGAGCTGTTGGGGATTAAATGCCTTCCTTAAAGACTTCACTATTGTGCATAGTTGCTGACTCACAGGCCTGAGCTTGGGTCCTCACTTAAAGGATTGCATCTTGACACAGCTGCAATTCAGTTTTTACTGTGACTATATAGGTCTAATTTTTGCCATCAGGATGGCCTAATTAACATTCAATATTTCCTGTCTACTTCTCACTATTTCCTGTTTCTGTTTTGTTCTGTCTAGTCCCATCCCTCAGACCGTAAACCAGTCCATTAGATGGCGTGTTGAGATGTGTAGTGGCCAGTTGGCTTAGCTTAGTAATGCCCTCTGTCCTTATTACATCATCTGTAAACAGCTCTCCGTAACAAACAGCAGCCAAATGGCGATGGTCTTTGTGTAGGCCACAGTGGAGCTATTTGCATAATGGTGTCAGGATTTATGAGAAGCCTGCATGTCTCCGTCTGTCTTATCTATATGTATAGATGTCTATTTGACTTGAATTACAGGTTTGATTATTTATAACTTAACTGGCACATTTAAAATGAACTTAAACCGTGTGACATATTTGATGACTGTAGGCTTCACGTCAAGTCACAACATTTATTTCAGTATGTGTAAGTAAATAACTACATTGTCTGTTTATTGTGCTTCCTTTCACAGCCTCAGTCGCTCGATACATTACTGAGGAGCGTAGGTGATGTTAGCGTGCTCTTTATACTGGCAGCAGGCCCATCTAGGCCTTAGATGAGTTTCATTCTGTGTTTGCGTCCACAAATTGTTGCTGCGTTGGAGGTCTAGCCGGCAATATAAACAGTACTTTGTATCTTCTTCATGATGATAACACAACAACAAGTAGTTTGCTGCTTACTCTCATTGGACGTCGTACTGATAACGAAATCCCTGTCGTCTAGTGTTTTTGCCTTGAGTAAAATATGTCTACCAGAACTTTTGCACTTCCTCAGCTTATTTAGTTGTAAAATAAATTGTATATTCCTATTTGTCAGTTTGAATTATCCAGTAGTGTTATTGTATTAAAGAAAAATGTTCATAGTTTAAAAACTTAAGTTGACTAGACTTGTCCAGTCCAACTTGTCTTGACATGGCTTTTGCCTGAAGCGAATGGATAGTTCAAGGAACTTAATATCTTAATATCTATCTGCTGTCTCTGCCAAATAGCAGGTAGGCGGTTGTTAATCCCATCATTTCTACCAGTGAGTAAGCATGTCCTGATCAGGTTAATTTTGCCCTCCAAAGTCCTTTTTTAATATTTAGCATCTGACACACTGACACAGTTCATTGCTTGCTAATGCACTGTGATGTATGAATTAAAATCGCCGGCTGCTGTTTATTTCTTTTGCGTGCTTAGCTGTTCATATCCTCACAGCGGTGTTTGTTGAGGACAGCAGTTGCCTTACACAGAGCAAACAAAGATTCAGAAATGCATCGGGCTTTAAAGTAGATAGCAGATATGATCCATCTACCCCAGGGCAACCATACTAGCAAAATCAACTGATAGCTTCAACAATGCAAGCAGACTTGCAGTATCAGCACTTACTTTTGGCAAGTGCGTCCTTTGATCAGCTTTGCCTTTATAATTATGAGAGTTTTTAGTAGTGCATTTTGAGATGACAGAAATCTGCAATACCCTGTGATGTCTACTAAACACACAGCATGTTAGCATGTAAGAAAAACACGGGACACACACACTGACAACAAACTGCATACCACTTCTCTCAGCAGAGCAGCCTGCATGTGTGGACAAGTTACACACTTGCTGCCATTTGATCACCCTGTTGGTGACTTGCTGACTTTATAGGATGTACTAGGACTGTAACAGTGACTGCACTGATGAATCATTAGAGATTTCAATTGTCAGACCATCTCGTCTTTAATACTACCCCCTCTGTCGTTTTTTTCTTACAGCAACATAATCCTGAATATTGAAGATATTGTTATGTATTCGGCTCTCTGCAATATGACTGCTCAATTTAAATGTGCTTTCCTCATAGCTGTTGTGTTGTCTGTTAGTACAGCATGTGCTGTGCTATTGCAGCAAAACCTGTTCACCAAGCAGCTCAAGCATGCCGGTAAAGATAAATTGGCCAGAAAAGATCAACCAGCTGCAGACTAAGCTTGGTCTTACCGCAGCTTCCATACTCTTACAGCTCCCAACAGACTCAAATTGCGTTCACCTCACTGGTACTACCAACGTATCAGCACGCCAGCCCTGGTAAGCATGCGTTGGGATTATCTCCCTGACTTTCACCTTCAACAAATGTCCCAGAGTCAGCACTTCTACCTCTGCTGGTTGGCAGGCCCAGGCTGCTGAAATATGATCAGCCCACAGTTGCACTGACAGTTTTTTTTGGGGGGGTGGGGGGGTTTTGTATGTGTCTGAACACATGCACGTGTGTGTGTGTGTAGGAGGGGTCCCACACACACTTTTGTTTTCCTCTGAAAGCTGAGAAGAAGGAATGTCTGCCTCCCAGCTGTCCGTCCTCAGCAGCGAGGGTGATACAAGGGGGAGCTCACTGTTCGCCTTCGCTAACATCCTCCCATCTGTTACTTGAGGGCAGAGTGCGTGTATGTATGTATGTGTGTGTGTATGCTTGTATTGAGGTCACACAATGGTGTTCCCCTTTGCCCTTACCCACTCTGGTCTCTCATGCATATTTAACCCTTCAAATGCAAAGTTGCCTGTTGTCCTTTTCAGAGGCACGCTGCTTAAAGCCGTCACTGTGCCCCATCCCTCAGTGAGCGGGGACAATGGGGTGTAATGGCAGCACACGTGGCTTGCTAAATGCATTGCAACAGCAGGGGAGTTATGGGTGGGGAGATGGAGGATGCGTCTGTCTGTTTAGAGACTTCCTTCACCCTGGGTGTATGCAGCGGGTGCGTGTTGCAGCTGCAGGAAGAGATGTGATGGCTAAGTTCTCTGGAAATGTCTGTTTTGGAAGCCCACAGCTGTTGTTCCTGTTTTACTGTAGAAAAGACACTGTTGACTTTAACAGCAGCATACAGTATAGACATTGGTTGTTTTTTTGTTTTTTTTTAGGAACGTCCAGCAATTGAAAGGAGCGCCCACCACTTTGTCTGACACATACCCCTAACCATTCATACACACATTCACAACACTCATAGGAGTGTCAGTGAGCAACGCAAACCTGCTGTTTACAAAGGCGCCTTGACACTTGCAACCCACACTTGCATAGTGAGTAAACTGTCCGCCTGTATCTGAGTGTAGTCAGGCTTTTGTATAAATGTGCCGGCACCTCCCTCACACAGCCTCCCTGTTCTTCATCCTCCTCCGCCTCCTCCACCCTTCTTCCTCGGTTAGGTCCCTCCACCTTCCCCCAGAGGCCCTGGAGATGGAACAACAGCACTTTTTGATAAAAATGGGTTTCATGCTTTAAGGTTTCAGCTTTGTTCTGCGTTCTTTATGCCCTACAGAAATACAAGTCCACCTTTTTATAAGCGTTTTTTTTCACATTCTCTTTCCCATAACCTTTCCCCTTGTTCAACACAATCTGCTTTAGTTCTCTTTGGGTCGGCACCCAGCTTTTATGAGTGGACAGAAAACAGAATTGTGTGTGTGTGTGTGTGTGTGTCCGTCCGCATGGCGACATCCCAGTTGCTCACAGTAGAACATGACACTGCTATTATTGCTCAGCCAGACTTTAAGCGTCCTATGTGACCGGGGTGTCACCCACTCCGGTCAGCGTACAGAGTTGTGTCACTGCATATGTGTGAAGTGTCTCTCATTGAAAGCTCATCTGTGATGTTTGCATATGTGTCAAAGAATGAAAGTGAGTGAAGGAAGCTTACTCTTGACACATATACACACCATATCACATTTTGCAGTTGCACTATGACTTCTAGTTTATAGATTACGTTACCAAATGACGGTTGTTTCACTCTTATTGAAATTGAAGCCAGATTAGCATATGATGTCAAATTTGAGATCTTCTATTACACCAATGTATTCACTTTGAATTTTTGGACTTGAGAGACTCCGGTATCACAGATGTGGCATTTTTACCACCTTACTAACAGAGTTGTTAGAACTATTAGAGTTTAAACGTTCAGTCCATTTATCAAATGTGCAGACTTTTTGCTTTTCTCTTTAAATAATTTTACTAAACATTGATTATCTTTTGGTTTTGGAGTGATTGCGTATAGTGACAGGCGTTTCTATTATTTGTCCATCAAGGATTTACTTGATTGTGAAATGTCAGGAAATAGAGAATAATACCAATTACAAGTTTCCAGAGCCCATGGTGTCTTAAAATGTCTTGTTTTGACTGTCCAACAGTCCACAACCCAAATATATATTCATTTAAAGAAGAAAGAAAAAACTGAAACTGTTATATTGAACCAGGTTCTGAAACTGGTGACTTTTTCTTCTGTTGATGCTTGAAAATGGATATGCAGATACATTTTCTGTCAAGTGACTAATAGACTTATCACTTCAGTACCACCATACTTCATTAGAAGTTTGTCATAGTTTGTAACAAAGGTGGATTTAAGGAGACGTTCTCTGAGGTGTCCACCTAGGACCTAGGGTATCAGACGTTATAACCACAGCGGTCTGGAGCCTTTTTGTTGCATGCTATTCCCCTTCTCTCCCCATCTCCCCATGTTTCCTGTCCTCAGTTACGTTGTCAGCTGTCCAATAACGACGAAAAACGCCCAACAATTCTCAGGAGAAAAAGGCTTTTGAGCAACTACAATCCACCAATGGCAGAAATTAGTTGCGAGCCCTCCTTTTTTTCCCCAACACTACCCCACCGTGGGCTCTGCTGCACTGTACTGCACTCTAATAACAACAGCTTGGCCAAAAATCCCATGGATTAGCAGGAGAGACATGGGAACGTGGCAAAAAACAAAAACACACTCATCCCAAAAATGACCGCAACATCAAAAACAACAATAACAGAGCATTTGGAGAGAGGCCAACATGGGGACAAAAACATATTTACCAGGCCAAAGAGAGCATCAATATCCCCTCGATCTCTAACTTAATCCGACGCACGGCCCCCCCTTAGCATACATTCACACACACAAATTCCCCTGCTTCTTGACACACATGCATACACACACACTGGAAAAAACGCCCTCTTTTATGTCCTATTGTTCTATAGAGCGACTAAACAGCTGGCAGCAGAAGTCATCAGTATCTGATCTGCTTTAGTGGGCTCGCAGCTTGTAATAGAGGATAATTCGAATTTTAATTTGCCTGGGCAAAGAGGGCTAAAACCCTTGTCTCCCCTCCCCGCCAGTGTTTTCCTCAATCCACCCCCTCTCCGGCTCTTAGCGGGCGATTGCCACCGGTAACAGATGGGGAAAGGGAGATATTCACAGCCAGGCAGGCACTTGGAGCAAGGCAGGGGATTTTAACGCCCCCCATGGCCTAAGTCTCCTCCGGCACAGCCTTAAGGCGCTGGATGTTGGGATTAGCAATCAGTCTCATGGGCGCTCTTTCCTGGCCCAGTCCTCTCACCACATGAAGTGTTTCTCCAACCTTTTAGCAATTAAGCTCTTTGATCAGCTTACAGTTGTGTTCCCAGATGATTACTAATAGTTTTAACCTTTTTTATACGTCCACTTTATGTATTTAAGTCGATGTGGTATATGTCAAAGCTTAAGCACTGTCTGAGTCCTCAGTCGATTTTTGAAAGCATGCATGGGATGATCTCTGACATATTGTTAAACACCAATGTAGTGGGCAATTTTGTAATTTTTTTTTTTTTACCTACTCTTTCCACTAGCTTTCACAAGGCACTTGTGAATCATCATTTCTCAAAATCCCTGTTCTCTTGAGCAAACTCTTCACATCAGAGCAGTGGGAGAACTGCTTGTGTTTAACTGTGACTCATTCCTTTCCTCATAAGCACAAAACAAGGCGTTTTGAAATCCACTCTGGCATTGCTTAGTGCTTTAATCAGTTTTTTTTTTTTCCCTGTGTATTTTTTCAAAGCCAATGTTCAGTCTAGGCTGAGAGGGCGATGGAAATGTGAGCGACAGCAAGGTTATATATCTTCATCACTCTACCATCTCTGGTTGCTGAACCAGTGTTCCTTCTTGCCCTTAACAGAGTCTCTCGGTTTGTGCTAGCCCGACCCACACTGTGGTATGTACTGTAGCAGGCGGCTGCTCCCCATCCCATTGTTGTTGTACAGAGCCTCTCCCTCACTCTTGGAACTATTGGTCGGCCTGCCATGACATGTCTCTTTTTGGCTTGTAATTGCTCAGGGCCACAGTGCGCCATGATGCTGACGTTTCTCTGCGTGCTCTTCTCGTCTCTCTCCCTTTCTCTCTCTCTCTTTATCCCCTCCCCCCTCTCTTGCTGCATGTTTATCTGATGATGAATACCTTTTCCCGTCACCATATTTCTCTTTTTTTTTTGTTTTGTTTCTCAGCTTCTCTCCTCACCACTTTTTCTAACCTCACCATCCTCTTTCTTGTGAAGTTGCACAAGTGGTGCCAATTCTTTGATGTTGAAATATATTTATATTCTTTTCTAAGGTAGACTGACTTCTTCTAATCCCATGTGTTTAAGTCAAAATTCTTCACTGCTCCAAGTTTAACAACCACTTTTTTGACATTTCTTCATCTTTCCATACTTTGTCTTCATTTCCTTTTTTCAAGCTGACGTGAGTATGGGTTGTTCTGTTCTCCGGGGATGTAGTGTGCAATGAGTGTGTGTGTGTGTTTATGCATACCTAGTCTATATTTGGGGACCATGTTGTTAGTTGCTACTATTCTGCAAAATACAGTGTAGAGCTGCGTCTAACAATTCAGTTCATTATGAAACCTGTTTCATGACAGGTAAAGGCTTGTAGCAGATTTTTTTTAATGCCATCCAACCACACAGCCAATGTGCAGCAGATGCAAATGATATTTGGAAACACTGCTGAAACTGCCTGGCAGGTTTGCACAGGCAGCACAAGGTTTTCCTGGAAAGAGAGGGAGAGCCTGGTTTGTTGCACTTCTGAAAAGGACCACACGTTTTAAAACGGACATTTTACTGTCTTCATGCTTTGTTTAGACTGACCTGACTTCAGTGACCTCTGTGACCTGATCTCTCTGTAAGACATTAACCCTCCACTGGGTTAAGCTGTGACCATTTCTTTGTGCTTTGTCAACTATAACCCAATGCTAATGCAGGGGCGTTCCTTGTAGGCTTAACAACAATATAAACAACAGTGGATTTGCTTAAAGCCACAAGGAAAACTAGTTTGTCCCATTCTGTATTCTGCAACTGATAAGGACCATGTTTGTCTTTTGAGTTAAAACTAAATTAAGTTGCATGTCTGAACTTTCTACTGGAGTTCAGTCTCTGGTCTCTTCAGGGTTTCCCTCCTCCAACAGTTTACTGATATGATGAAGCCTTTGTTACTGAAGTTTTCAGGCTCATTGTTTCTGGTTATTGGTATTTAAAAATACTACTGTATACCTTTTTTTTATATGGAAAGAAATACAAGTACTTTAAATATGCCTTTTGTTCTTGAGACAATCCTGCAGATAAGAAACCAATTAAAAATCAAAAGGTGATGACTACCGTTAACACTCAGCAGTCTTGTGTTGACTGCCTTGCAGCGCACCACAAAAGATCATAACAGTGGCTGTTGGCTAGAGGCTATTGTCCTAAACTGCCCCCTTAGGCCTTTTTGTCCCCTGCTGCCTCCCAGCCTGAGGTCGTCAATTCATCACCTTTACCACCTCCATTAACACCATCTCCTCCTCAGGGAGCCTTTATACGCCCCGAAGCAGCTCAGCGAACAACTGCTCAGGTCGTGGTGTCAAATGGCATCCTGAAATGTGGGTGTCTAGATAGTGTTACTGCATGTGAGACGAAAGACAATGGATATGTTTGAACTTTAACACACAAAACACACACGTGAAATCAGACTGCGGTTGTAATCAATGTCAGTGCACTACCGTGGTCTGCAAATGTGGCTCTCTACATACACAGCTAAACCACTGAATTATACAAACTATAATTCTGTGCTGTACAGCGCTGTTACATTTTGATTTTAATTGAAGTAGTTGCTTAAACATGCAATTTGACGTGACATACTTAATTAATGATGAAGGATGTGAGGTCTTTGCAACAGCTAACTAGAGCTGAAAGTATTAGTTGATTAATTGGTCAGCCGGTCAACAGAAAATGAATCTGGCAAATAAATATTGTTCATTTGTAATTTTTTTAAGCATGAATGGCAGCCACTCTGGCAGCTTCTCAGAAAAATCTGAATATTTTCTGCTTTTCTTTGTCTTTTATGATAATTAAATATCTTTTTGCTTTGGACTGTTTGGACAAACAAAATAAGTCATTTGATGACGTCACCTTGGCTTCTGGGCATTTTCTGCAACTTTCTGGCATCTTTATAGACCAAACAATAAATATCTAAATCAAGAAGACAATCAGCAGATGAATTGATAACAAAAATGGTAATTAGTTGTAGTCCAACGATGTATCTTTTGATAGAGAAACATAACGTTTGAGTAGGCCAGCGCCGACCTTCAGTATGTTCAGTAGTTGCACCATAAATATAGTTTTACAGGATACTTGCAGTACGCCGTGTTAGCACTTCTTGAACAAACACATCAAATCCGTCCCCATCTGAATTCAATAACACGCCCTTTGGTATCACAGAACTTAGTCCTGGGAGTGCCTTTGTTTGTGTGTGTTGACGTGTGTGTGTGTGTGTGTGTGATGGTGAGTAGGCACTCGCACATTTGAGTGTTTGCATTTAATCTTGTGCTGCCAGCTTAGAGCGACGTTTCTCCCCGGAGATTAGAGGATGTTAGCGGCGCGGCTGTGGAAATAGTCACTCTTTCAATCTCTAAACACACACAGAGGCAAGACAAAGTGGCTGCTTGCAATGTTGGTGTGTTTGTTTATGTCAAGTGAGTGATAAGGCCCTGCAATAGACCATGGCTAATATGATTTTATAAATACCCAGACCAAGGATTAAATAATGAGCCATATGTTCATTAGTGTTGATGGCATTACTAATGTTCTTTATTGTGGGTGTGTTTTTAAATGTACTTATGTCTGGTCCCTTGTTACTGAAATAAAAACACAGTGCATTGTATAATTCCGTTTAATGAATCCGACGGATACGATGTACAGATAAAACACTGAAAATCTTTCACTTATTATGACACATTTCATGTATATAGAATTGCCCAAGTGGGTTTTACGTGTTGAGAGTTAGAAGTGGAAACATTTCCACTGAAGCCAAGCCCAAATTCTTGCACAACCGTTTCACAGATCAGTAGTAATAAAATTGGTATGTCTGTATCTATGGTTTCCACTGTACTTTGGCCATTCCTGGAGATCAGTAACACTGAAAGTAAAGTCAGCCTCCTGCTGTCTGTTTACACAGGTGTTTACAATGTTATGTCAGACCTGCTGGATTTAGATGCTCTGCTCTCGCCAGATTGCAGCTTCAAAATATGTGTGTGTGTGTGTGGGGGGGGGGGGGGAC
>JAVQJL010052964.1:0-30971 GCA_036024295.1 Nannoperca obscura
ACCCTGTCAAAGAATTTGCAAGATGTCGAGTGATTTTAGTTTGAGTGAGTTAGTAGTGTGATTCATTTGAACAGCAGGTGGATTCAGCGATTCAGCTGTAATGCATAAACCACCTCCCAAACTCCTACAGCACAGAATACATGAACAGGACCATTTTGCTGTGTGTGTGTGTGTGTGTGTGTGTGTGTGTGTGTGTGTGTACTGTCAGTGCTTTCTTTGTATCTTCTTACTCTTGTTTGATTCAAAGAGGGAGACACACAGGCCACTTTGTTTTTCTGTGTATTTGTGGTCTATGGATTTGACCATTGTTTCTCCAAAAGAGAGTGGGAGGGTGGGTGGGTCGGGGGGGCAGAGTTTCAGAGTACAGTACACAACGGAGGTCTAGTCCGTGATTGGTACAGCCGGCACTGACTGTTCTGCCTACAGCCGCACCACATTTCAATACATTATCATATGTATCAAAAGTTCTTTATTTTTCCTATTGAAACACCACAAACTGTGAGTGCCTGTGTCATAGGCCTGTGTGTGTGTGTGTGTGTGTGTGTGTGTGTGTGCCACACTCCTTGCTGCCATGGCGACGAGGTGGGCATGGAGACGGAGGTGGCAGGTTGGGGTCAGGCACAGTGGGGTGCAGTCCTGAGATTAACTGTGACTGTGACTCTGAAGAGAGGAGAATAAAACAGCAGGCTATCAAGGACCAACATGACATCCGCCTCTCCAGCTACCGCCACACATCCAAAGGAAACTTTTCATTGTCCTGTGTTTTCGCTGCAACTTTCAAAATCAGCCTTTTACTTATCTCTATGAACCCTTGCTCTGGGACGTGTGTAGTATTGTTCTGTTTGTAAGAAGTCATGTACAGACAGCACAATCCTGAGGGTGTTTTAGGCCCAGAATAATGTAGTTTTAATGGGAAGCATTTAACTGTACAATGTAGAGATATGTTGAGTATGTGACAAGTAAACTTAAACCTTGATTATTTAGCTAACTGACTTGAGGAGATCCCCTAATATTTCTCAAACAGGCTCCCTCTATAGGACTGTGAGGTGTTACAGTACAGGACAAGGTCAAACTGTAGCTGTCAGTGCTGCTGGTGGTCCATCTCAGCACTGTCCGGCCTCTCGTCTAAAACCAAGCTTGTATTAGCGGAACAAAGGGGTCCATTGTTTTGGTGGCTGTTCTGATGGATGCCTGGCCAATGACTTCAGCTCCGCCATGAACTGTCTCCTTATTGTCCTATAGAACTGGGATCACCGCCGTGCCAGTCTGGGCATGGGACCACTGCAGAGAGGGAAGCAGAGGTCCAGTAAGTTGCAGAGCATGTATAGCTGTGCAAGAACACAGATCTATAGATAGGGACTCACAGGTCTCTGTATGAGAGGTTTTTCTTGTTTAAACAGTTATTACAAATTCCTCATTCTTAACATTACAATGTCTATGGATCAAAGGTTTTGTATGCTGTATTGTAAAACCCTTTGAGGCAAATTAGTGATTTGTAATTTGTCTTACATAAAAACATTTAATTGACTTGACTTGATTTAGAACAGCACAGCGTCCTTAATGTCAAGGACTCTCAAAGCAGTCTTTTCACTGGTAGTTACAGACTTTACTAAAACAGATTTAGCTGTAGTGTTAATGGAGTCTGATGGTTCCAATCCTGTACTTTAAAATGCAATGATGGGGCTATACCCTTTGATTTGTGCCTACATGAGAAAGCGTTGCAGCTGAGGATCTGGTTAAAGTCATGTTTCTGGCAAGGAATTAGACTAAATTTTTTGTTTAGCATTGTGTCGCATGTCGTTTTTATCATAAAACAGAATGTAGTAATAATAATTATTTATGAATTCCATGCTCTCTGCATTATCAGGCAAATGCTCACTGTGAGTAAAAGCAAAGGGCCAGTAGTCTGTTTGCCACCACAATGTATGAAATTTTAGCCTGTGAGAAGGCATTTGCAGCTATTTGGGGAAGAAGTTCACAGTGCTGGGGGGTATTTTAGGGAGGTTACACTCCATGTTGACACATAGTGCTTCACCTTCTAGGCACCTCCACCCCCATTCCTTTCTCCCTGTGCCTTCCACTCCAAATCTCCGGCTTTCAGCCCTTAGGCTTGCCCCATAAGCCCCCGAGGGAACAGCAGTGATTCTTGGAGGCCCTTTTGTCCTATCAGATGAAGACGTCTCCACTGGTTGTTACGGTGAAGGCAGACCGGGGGATGCTTGGCTCGCTGCCACCCACTTACAGAGAGACAGATGGGAGAATACAGTTGGTGGAAGAAGGAGGAGAGGAGAGGATTTGGAGAGAGGGCAGACACAACAGAACGTACCCTGAGAGGAAGAAGTGTGTGACAAAAGATACATAAGTTGGTGGAAAGTCAGCAAATAGGGGAAGTGAAAGAGACGGGGGGGGGGGGGGGGTTCACGGGACAGCAGGTACATGGCACATTTTTGGAATTGCATCCAATAAAAAGGTGGCAAAGAGTGTGAGAAAGGTTTTGTAGACACTCGTATCTAAACAGTGGGCTAAATGCTCCCAGCCAGTGATACACCATGTCACTTGAAGGTGGAGCTGGCTGACATTTATCCATTCAGTTCATTGTAACTTTGTTTTCAAGTGAGCTATTGGCTTGTAAGTGTATATGATTTAAAATTTCAGGGATTGATTGTATTATTCCTCAATCAACTCACATTTCCTGTTGTTTTCCTCTAAACGTATTCCCTTCCTGTTTGCACTATTAACAAGCTACCAAACTAGATTAGAAGAAAATTGAGAGATCTTTGGAAGTTCTACTTTGCTACTACTCAATATTTGTATTGTATCCAGTGCACGGCCATCCCACTGAGTGTTCACATCCAGCACATGACACAAAGACCCGGATAACGTGCTGCTTTCAGGCAGGTGGTACATATTTGAAAATTTGAAAACTTTTCTTCTGTAATGTGAGAAGAGAGAGGGGCCGATTTAGAGATTCAACATGGTGACGGGGCCCTAACCATAAATGAAAAGTAAAGTTCATTTCCTCAAGTAGCTAAGCAAGATTTTTTGTTATTTCTACTTTACTTGAGTACTTTTCCACAACATTTCTACATAAAATTGCCAGCAGTTACTAACTACTTTGAAGATGAACATTTTACATACAAAACATGTGATGTTATAAAAAGGATATGTTCTTTCAAATTAAAGTGCCAGTAACCACCATTGATCTATGAAGTAGATCAAATAGCTTCAACTAGCTACAGTTTTATGCTACTTAGTAATGCATTAGTAATTATTTTGCTGCAAGTAAATATAAACTGCTACTTAAGTAAAATGTAGAATGCAAGACTTTTACCTGCAATTGCTAATATCTGAAATGGGAAATTACATTTCCACTAGTCACAATCCTTTTTCAACATGTCAAAATGAAATTGTACATATCTGTAATCATTATTTTTACTATTGACAAAGGAATTACTGATATCTATAATTAAATGAAAGAAACCTGTAAATCAGTTTTGACTAGTCGAAATGTAATTTCTACATGTGAAAATATATTTGTAACATGTCAAAATAGTTTTACAGATATCTTAAACTAATATATCCACGTCAAAATGGCATTTTGACATGTCGAAATGACATTTCCACTAGTGAAAACTAAATCGCTACTTGTTAACCCTACTGATTAAATGTTAAAAGGACTTGCCATAAGCCAAGTACAACTGTGATCTTTTACACTTGCCTACTAAATGCACATCAGAGGCAGTTTGGACATCAGAATCAGCGACATATTGGAGAGTGTTAATGGAGAGGAGATATACTTATTCACTTTGTAGACTCAAATCTCTCCAGATATGGACTTTTAAAATACTTTTAAACCACAAGTCCTCTTATTTAACATGTATTAATATTATTATTATTATTATTATTATTCATAATGATAATAATAATAATAATAATAATAATAAAACAGTTAAATAGAATTAAATAGCATGTTTAAAACCATGTTTCATTGCTGCTTGTTTGATTGTCGCCTACACTGAACATGGAAAACAAAAAAAGCACTACACTTATCTCATTATAGTTAAAAGTAATAATAATACTAGGATTGCTAGTATGGCATAGCTGTGAAGTGGGAGCTGAGGAGGAGGTGAAAGGCAACAGATACTCGAAGGAGAAGATGGAGAGTGTGGAGGTGGTAGAGGTTTGAGGGCTGGAGAGCCGCAGCCGATCTTGGTCGGAGGGATGTTCAGTGTTTGGTTAAGGCCAGATGGCAGGAGAATGGCGTCTGTAGCCCCTGGTCTGTGTGCTGTGTAGCGAGGGCTGCGAGGAATGCTTGTCTTTTCTTTGCCTTCTCTCAGTGAGTGGTGACTTAGAGGACTGCTGTATAACAGTGGATTAAGTCCCACATTCCCTTTTTAATCTCTCTATAGTCACCCTCAGCTGTTCACCCTCAGGCCCCTGCTCCTCCACCTCCCACTGCCTGTCTGTTGATGTTGGGCTCACATACAGTATACACACACACACACACACACACACACACACACACACACACACACACACACACACACACACACACACACACATACTATGACCATAGACACGCACCAAAATCCCATCACTCAAGTGAATTTCTCACAGATTGTGTCTGAAGGTCATCTCAGCGCAACATTTGCTGCACTGTACTCCATCCTCACTGTGTTTATAGTGTGCTGGTATTCTATGACTTGCACATGACTTTTGTCACTTTTGAAAATAATTTATCACCAAACACATCAATCACAACCTTCACCGATTTCCAACATCTCTGTCAAACATCAACATTTAGCTAAATGTGTGACAAAATCATGATAAATGAAATGCTTATTAAATGTTTCAATCAGCTAGGCTGAAGTACATGACAGATGATTATGAAAATGTCTCAAAAGCTGTAGTGTCAGACAAGTTGTTGTTTTCTGCTGTCGTAGAATACAAACTAACAAGACCAAAAGTCTAGACTCATGCTAGCGGCTCTGTCAGGCTGCCTAGAGGTGCTTTGAGCTTAATGCTAACGTCAGCTTGCTAACATACTCACAATGACAATGCTAACATGCTGATACTGTTCATCTTCTTAGTTTAGCGTGTTAGCATGCTAACATTTGTTAATCAGCACTAAACAGAAAGTCCAGAAGAGGCTGATGGGAATATTATTATGGCAGGTATTTGGTCATAAACCAAAGTACTGAGAAAATGTCGACCTGATGATGGTGGCCACGCCACCACCATGGTTAAAAGAAAACTTGTTAAAAGATAATTTAGTTTTTTTAATAACTTTTTTTGTATCTTTGGCCCAAATATATTTTTTGCGATCTGGGAATGAGGCGATGTCACTAAAAAGAAACACAAATAGTTTTCCTAGTTTTGAGCAACTGAAATTGGCATTTAAATCCTCAGCATATGGTCCCAAATCCATCAAACTTTATATCCCCAGGTGGGCTCACTCCAGGGTGAGAGCAAACTGTACTGCCACAGAGGAACTCAGGGGCACCAGAAAAGCTTTTTTCTGGGGACCTCATTTTCATGAACCCTGTGTTAACCTTAGCTTACAATAAAGCTCCTCCTGGCTCCAGATAAATGCACACCCATAAGAGGGGCCCTCCCCACTACCACCAGCACTGCAGTGCCAGTAAAAGGCTTCCTGCTCTTCTCTCTGTCCCCCTTCTTTTTCCCCTTCTCCTCTCCCCTTCAAGTCTCTTGGAGGGTCAGATCAGCACAGTGCTTTCAGGAATTCATGGAACTGGATAGAGCCTGGACATGCAGGTGCAAGAGATTTGGTTCCAGCAACTGTATGGTAGTGGGGGAGGCGGCTAATAAGATGCCAAGAAGTGGTGGGCAGGTGGGCAATGACTGAAAAAAGAAGACAAAGTTCAACTTTTTTTGATGTTAGGACAAGAAAAAACTTTCACAATGAAATGGTTTTAAATCATTCAGTTGTATGTAATGAATAAACTCTTCTTGGGCTTTGTTCCTATCTGTGCTAACTATAGTCCACGTTTTTTTTTGATGTCCTTTGGTTATTTTAACTTGTTCAAATAAATTAACTAAAAACTTAATCAAACATATGATATTGTATTAATAGATTGAATGAGAACAAACACTTAATTTGTTGGAATGAATTAAAATGCAGTCCGTGTATGGTCTGAATTTCATTCCCACTGTCTCATTTAGGCGACAAGCTAACGTGACTCATCAGATTTGGTCTCTTAGTAACGTCACTGTAAGCGGTTGTGTTTTACAGGGTCACCAGAGAACCCCACCTTAATGCATGATTAAGCCATCTGGTGTAGAATCCAACACACTCCTAAGATGTATTGGTGTAATGATTATCTGTTAGTCCGGCTCATTATTCAGTTTATGACAATATTCTGAATTTGATACGGGTCATGTAAAAAGCATTTTCCGTTTGGATATTCCAAATTAGGCCTTATTCTGAATGTAGCATTTTCTGATAAAGCCATTGGATAAGCTGATATTATTCAGGTTTTAGGTGTGTTCTTTGGACATGTATACAGAGCATTCAGAATCTGCGTTTCAGTTTGCCACACTTTTCCTGTTTACGCTCAGCTCTGTGTGTTGGAAACAAACCATCTAGCCAACAGCGAGACTGGGATAAAGATGCATGCACAAAAAAATGAAAAGGAGAAACACAGCTACTTTTAAACATGATGAAAGACTTGGATATCAACATGTCACAATGCGGACCTTTTCAAGAAGGTGGTTGAACGAATGAGAGAGGTCCAACAAGGCTGCATGTAGACTGAAGCATTAGTGGAATATTCTTTTTCATTAGCCATGTAAACAGCTTGTGTCGGAATATAGAACTGAAAATATTTAGTGAATGTTAGTATAGTCAATGTGGAGGATTGTGGTTTCATTTCTGCTGGGGTCAACCAGCGGCCTACAACAGGGCTACAGAATACACTGTAAAAACAGTATGGAGGAAAACAGAAGAAAAGGTCATGAAGGATAAAAGAAGAAATGGAGAACAAAGGGGGAGGAAGAGGAGGGAAAGTCTGCTAGGGCTAATTAGATTGATAATAGGGGGCCAGAGCCTGCAGGGGCAACTGGAATGGGTCGATGTGACAAGGAGAGTGCTAGATGGAGAAGAACAAGGGGACGGTGGGGTGGGAGAGAGGAGAGTGGTGGGAACAAGACCTGGCTTTCACCACACTAGAGGGATGCTGGGTAAGGGAGGGTGGCTCTCTCGGCAGACTTAAAATCACTAGAGCAAGCCAGCAAGATGTCTCCTGGAGATCAGCCTCTGCAAGAATAAGTACAGTGTGTCAGATAACAGATGTACCACAGGGCTACTCAAGCAGTCACACAGGCAGAGTACAAGAACGAGTATAATCAGCTCTGGTTCCTCCACGTCGATTCTAGTTACAGTAGGTCTATGGCGGTGGAAACCCCTGGGAGGTCCTGTGTCGTTGGGAACCTCTCGCCTCTTGTTAGCCACTACATTGCTACGGTCTTTGATCAGCTCAGCTGACTCTTAAGCTCAGCTTAGTGCGGCAGGGGTCTGGAAAATCTGGGGAGAGGGAAAGAGGTAAGAGGTGGGGAGAGACGATGGAGAGAGGGAGTAACTGATGGCACCCACTGAACCATGTATCCTCCGGTGAGGAGTTGGAAGGAAGGAAAAGGACAAAGAAAAGATGGAAAGTCAGGAAGGTGACAGGAGACAAGCAGGTTGAATTGACAATTCCTGAGATAACTTTGTTATGATATGGCGCTATATAAATAAAATTGAATTGAATTGAATTGAATTAAATGGGTGGAGAGGATGGAAAGGAAGGAGACCCCTCCTTTCCTCTCCTGGCAGTCACACGCTTCATAACTACCATCACCAGAAGGCGCTGACCCAACAACTGAACTGAAGCCGGCATGAAAGCAAAGTCGACCATAGTGAGTTTAGGAAACAGTGGGATTAAAGGACGTTGTAAAATGCACTGCCTCTGTTTGTCATTAGACTGCTCCCATCATCCTCTCACAGTGGTTTTAAGATTTAAGTATCCAAAATGACATAATCAAAGCAATTAGGACATCATATTGTCCACAACAATAACATCTCAAAACATTCAACCCTCAAACTGTTTCCTCCTGCATTTTCTCTGTGTGGTTGTGTGTAACAGCACTTGATGTTGCTGTCTACTTTTGGGGAAAAGACGCCCTGTTCAACTTCATAATGAGCCGAGCCAACAGGCTCTTCAGGGGCACTTGAGCCCGACCAGAGGAGCTCTCCTCGGGGCACAGACATACATTATTCATTCCTGTGCTTAGTTAGCATTCATTCAGATGTCACCTTCTCATGTGGGCTTCTGGGTGAAAAACATTAACAGAAAAGGCTTGACGTACTGTAATTACAGTTTACTGGAGAGGACTACAGGTTATGTGGGAATCTAATACATGCCCACATCCCAAGTGATATCAATTATATAGTATCTTCCAGATGTATGACTGCATACAAATGTGTTTCATGTGACATCAAAGCAAAGCTGCTTCACTGAATAATCCCTACATATTTCTTCAAATGGACTAATCCACAACCTGCCTGTTGTGTTACATAATTATCTTCCAATACTGTTTACATATCCACATATGTCTCACGGTAACCCTGACAACACTGGCTAATCTGATAGACCCCTGATGCCTTAATTGTGTGTGCATGGGTATGGGACTGTGCTAACAACTTTTGCTGGTTTCCTGTCTGGGGAGAGTCATGTCAAAGAGATAAGAGCAGTAAAGGGGTGGATCCACAGTGGTAATGGTGCTGCAGCCCGGACTGAGTGCAGGGATGAAGTTTCATAAAAATAAAAATATAGTAATTTAAAGCATTAACCATAATGATCAATAAACTAATGGAATGTATGGTATCTAGTCATGCCTATATTTATTAAAGGAAAAGAAAAATAGTTGGCAGAGTATTAGGGTGACATTCTTAAAAATAAAACTATACACATAAAAACACTCCTGTATCATTTAAAAAAGTATAAAAATGTGGAGTACTCCACCGATTAAGCATTGCACCCCTATAACGTCCAATGTCTCACAATGGACAGTGTAAAAAAGCAGGGCTGGGAAGAGTACTAGAGGATCAGTAAAAGTAAAAGTACTTGTGTAAAAATATAGTTTAAATGTACTCTGAGTAAATGTTATTGCGTCACATTTTTTAAATGTTGAATCAACACAGATTCAGCAAAACAGAGATATCGTCTTGACGATAACATCACCCACAATGCTACACAATTGCCAACAGTTTGGTTGGTGATTTGGGTGTGTTATGTTAGTAGCAGCTAATGTAGCCTGGAGTCTCTAGCCTACAGCAGAGCTGAGCAGCGGGCTACAGAGGTCTGGTTGGCTCACTTATTTCTAACTCCACACCAACAGATTTTCAAGGGACATGATGACATTTATCCACACAGCTCCCTCTGGAGACACAAAAAGGCTTAATACTACTGTTTCAACATATGTAGTAGAACTCCCCAAGACCCGCAAACTGACTTTGGTGTGTATATCTGCTTGAGTTTGTAGTTCACAACCAGTAAGTAAGCTGACGCAGTTGGGAGAATGAGCACAACTGCTGTCTCCGTTCTCAGAGTCACAGTTCAAGGAAAAAAAAGCTCTGCACCATTTGTTGTCTGTTCAAATGCCTACAAGCAAGGTTTGCATTACACGTTTTGAGGCAATAAGGCTGATCAAAAACACACATATGCATGCTTTTGGAAGGCAATGACAAACAAACTATGTTTGCCAAAGATTGTTGAGTAGCATTTTTCACTTGAACCTGTACCGCCATAACCCCACCAACGGCAATGCCTCATTAAAGCCCCAAAGGCTCCACCCACTACACTGGACCAGAGCAGTTGTTTTGGCTCTCTTTCTTTCTCTTCTCGCCTCTCGGGCGCAGCTGACCCCTGTGCTCTGACCAAAACTCACCCCATATGTCAAGCCCCTCATTAGACCCAGCAAACCTGAACACATAGCAGTCACAAACACACAGCGCGGATATTCAAACATACAAGAACAGTGAGGAGGAGAAAAGCTGGGAAGGTTGGTTTGGACAGACCTCCATGTATGGCTCTTTCTATACATATGCGTGTGTGTGTGTGTGTGTGTGTGTGTGTGTGTAGTGAAGGGTTAGTACCGGACAAGTGAGGTCACATGCGTGTTCACATGTCCTAGTGTTTTTTTGATGTTGTGGTAGATCAAGTCCAAGTTCAACGGAGCTGGTAAGAGACGAAAAAAACAAAATACAGAAAATATAATTAGTCCACCGACAACATCCTGTTTTTCCTTATGTCTTTCTTTATATTTCTATTATTTATTTTTAGGGGAGTATTATTTTTTACATCCTGTTGAAAACTCGCTTGAGACCCTTGAGAGTATAGAAAAGAACATGGTTGTTGTGCAAACAGGCTGTGTGTGTGTGTGTGTGTGTGTGTGTGTGCGCAGGGTGGGGGTGAGACATGTCTCTTACAGATGTGAGAAAACGGCCATGTCTCTGAGATCGAGTGTGTCGACAGTCTAATTGGCAGAATAGAATTATTGAGTTAGTTAGTTGGTGAATTGAAGGTAATTGAATGAGTTGAGTTGAAGCGGAGCTGATAGGACGCACAACTGTGGGAAAACAGGTTCCTGCACTTTCCATAGACACAAAAAACTGGAGTGTGTCTGCCTTTACAGCTCTTAAGGATGTACAGTCGGGTGAACTCTCGCTCTGCCTCTTCATTTGTCGAGGTTGCCATGGTGATGGGGGAGGCTTGTCTTGGCGGCCCATAATTTCCAGAGAGCCTGTCTGGATGTGACACGTCCTTTTCAGCCAGGCATTGTTTAGATGCTGATTTACGTGTGTTTGTTGCACACCCCCTCCTCTACACCTCCAGCAGGGGCAGCAAACTTCCAAAGGATCAATGCTCCTAACAGCGGGTACAACAGCATGTTGACATTTTGCTGAAGGGTTTGATGGAATGGTTAAGATACAGATGCAAAGTTGTCAACTGGATTGTAACAATTTGGCAAAAAATGATTGACTCTTTTTCATGAATGAACTTGCCATCATGACTTTACCTGTGCTGTTTTCCCTCCTGAGCAACATCATTTGCTTTTTCTCTCCCTCTCTGTTTAAAACAGTGCTGGTTTTCCAACCAGCCCATCCCTCTTTCCTCCCAGAGGGCGTTCCTACAACACACAGGAGGCAAATCACAGGCCAGCTCTTTCCCTCCGTGGTCAGCCTGTTAAGGACTTTTTGTCTTTTTTTTCTTTTTTCTTTTTTTTCTGCTACCCCTCATTGAGCCACTTGAGCCTGGAGCAGATGGAAAGATTGTAGAGGGGGAAGTAAGCAAGCAGCAGAAAGAGAAAACTGGAAGAAGCGATGCAAAGAGTGAGGCAGCCCAACGACGATGCTTGATGAACAGAACCACTGACCACCAGAAAGCCTTTTTTTCACTTTGACTGAGCCCCAGAGAGACCAAGAAATCAGACAGGACAGCACTGAGGGGAGACGTCCACTCATCGTCCCAGCTGACGGACAAAAACCAACCCAGGACGAGGAAAGCAAAATAAAGAAGGAGTTAAAAACGAGGAGAAAGAGGGGAACTCTACAGATGAGAGTTAAAGCAGCGAGGCAGAAGGAGATGCTCAGAGGGACCAGATAGTGAAGAGAAAAGTGAAACAAATAACAGGATTGCTACAGGTGTGTCCTCAAAGACTGCTGAAAGAAAGGGACGACACACCAGACTCACCCGAACAAAAGCTGTTGCAAGTAAACCAGGGAGTGCAAGAAAAGAGCAGACAGAAGTAAAAGGACAGAGCTAGATAAGGATGGCCAACTCAGGTCTCCAGTTGTTGGGTTATTTCCTGGCGTTGGGTGGCTGGATCGGCATCATCTCCACCACCGCCTTGCCCCAGTGGAAGCAGTCTTCGTATGCCGGCGATGCCATCATCACAGCCGTGGGTCTGTACGAGGGGCTGTGGATGAGCTGCGCCTCGCAGAGTACAGGACAGGTGCAGTGCAAGATCTTTGACTCCATGCTCTCGCTGGACAGTGAGTACAATGTTCTACTTTGCCTCAACAAAACCTGACTAACTCGTAGAGGTTTGTTTCTCTGGTCTCCCCCCTCCTAGATTATGAACTAATCAAATTCTACCAAGTTCTGCCTAGACTATTTGGTCAAATGTCTTCACGAGGGATTATATGCTTAAATAGTAATATTGTGAGTTTATGGCTATTGTCATATTTGAAATATGATATAACTAACAAAATGGGGCACTTTGTAATTGATAATTTGTAAGAGGGTGGAAAACACGTCAAATTGTAACATTGCTTTCTTTCTTGGATGCTCTCATTTCATTTTCTTGAATAATCGTCTTTTTGAAAAGGCAGTTCTTTGTGAGTTTTCATCACTCAGGATGACAAAAGAAAGATCAGTTATTATAACTGGCCTATTTATTTTGCCACACGTAGTAAACAACAGCAAAAACTGAAGGAAAATGAGTCCCCAAGCCCCCGCTATCTGGGACGCATTCAATTCAGAAGCTGTAAATCTAACTTTAAATGCTGCTTTTCGAATCTTTAATGAAGTTCAATTAAAACTCCAAAACATCATAAAATGTAATGTGTAAAGAGACTGAAAATGTGTTTGTGTGTGTGTGTGTGTGTGTGTGTGTGTGTGAGGGGGGGGGGGGGGGTCGGTCAGGAATGTGGGGTTCAGACATAAATTAGCTCAGAATAGGAGTCTCCTGTCATCTCCAATCTGTAAGTAGGACCTAGTGACTCATAATTAATGGAACACAGATTATAGGAATCTATCCATCTACTGTCTGCTTAAATCATCCTATTAGAGATTTGAATGGAAGACTACAGGGGTGGGGGGGCTCGGTCAGAAGTCATTTTTCTCTGTGGTTTGAGAGCGATGTGCTTACGAGTCCTACTGTGGCACACTTGCTTGACAAATGAGGCACTTTACAAACATTTTGGCGTCTTGGTGATTCATTATATCAAAACGTTTTCTGTGGCGTTCTGTGTGATGGGTGCCCGAGCTGATCTCCCATCTTCTTTGGTTCATTGCAGCAATAAGAACAACGTATTGTCCTTGTGGATGAATAGGGGCTGTTAGGAGAAGAAAAGGGCAGTGTTAAGTCAAACACCAGAGATATTCCCAGAATGTGCTCTGTCTTCCCCACATGTGCACATTGTTCCATTTGTCCATCAACACACCCAGTGAGCACAGATTCAGACTGAAGACAAACACTAAAGAAACATCTCCTATAGAGAGAGACACTCTTTGAACCTCTGTATGAACACAGAACTGAAACGTTGTGACCAAGCATCCTTGATCAATCACAGGTTTATTCAGATGTTTCCCCAGACAGATTATAAAATGGAGCAGATCAACATCCAATCATGTGTCTGGGGTCAGAAAAGGCCCAGCAGGTCTGGATCTTGGTTAAACACCCCTCTGTCCAACAGATCCAGCAGTAACACTGATATGAGTTGTGGAGAACTCTCCTGCCTGGCTACATTCACAGCAGGAGCAGCATGTGATGGTGGGTGTAATTGTTCACCAGACTGTGCTGCGCTCTGCTGATGTGGCCAAGCAACCGTAGTGGAAACTGTTGGATCAGCTGCAGGTTTACTGAGTATTTTTGCTCAAAAAGGAGACAATGATCAGGATTATACAGAGGTGAGAAGGTTGACTGTTATTGTCAGAAGAGTGTGGTGCTGAAAGGATAGCTCTACAGAACCAGAAACATCTGAGAATGACATTAGGGACACATGGACCTGGATTTGCCAATCTCTCCTGCCTCCTTACCCCACATTGACTTTAATGTTAAAAGCTACATTTATGTGTCATGACAATTGTAGCCAGTTCTGTAATGTAAATTCATGTAAAGGGGTTATTCTACTTGTTGAATGCAGCTTGAGATTCATTACTTCAAATTGTAGTAAAATTGTCTCAATAAAGTGGTGTTTCTCACAGTTTACACTCGTCATTGTTACCTTTAACTATAACACAAGCCGCTGTTAATATACAACACATGAGTTTCACATGAGAAACATGAGTTTCATTTTCATTTTAAAGTTTGGTAGTGAGTGGGCAAACATATATTACGTACGACAGAGTCACAAGTGACCTCACAATGGGACCTTATAGTGCCTACACACACACACACACACACACACAGACCAGCAAGCACACGTTCATTGAAAGCTTGTGGCTGGCACTGCCAACCTCAGCACTGGAAAGAGAGGGCCTACTGGGTGAGCTAGCCTAACGGCACCCGAACACCCTTATGGTTTGTCACAGAGTGAAACTGGTCAGAGTGGTGTCCTTTAGCATCAGCCTAAACCTTCGTACGCCCTCAGAAGAAAAGAGGAATGCCCACAGAGGATGAAAGAAACAAAAACCAAATGTGTCTCTGTTGAGGACTATTCAGAAACTCCATCAAAAGGAGCTCTGGAGTCATAAATCAGACTTCAAAGATTGTTCCATCCGCCTCCCCCCATCAGAAGTCCCTTTAGATGAGCTTCTGAAATGCTACTTCACTGCTGCACCATGAATGATGGTGTGTGTATTTCTGTCACAATGACAGATTATAGCTTTAGGTTCTTTTGCAGGCTGTTGCTCAACAGCTGTGTTTGAAGTGACACACACAGTCACCTTCTGTTATATTCTACTTTAGCCTGAATTTTTATTTTTGATCTTGGAAACAGTAGTTTGCCAAAAATAATTTAATACAAGGTTCACTATTTTTTCAATACCTTTTTGTCAAACTTATCTTACCTCAAGGTTAAGTAAAACTTGAGCTGTAAAGATGCAAAGATGAGATGCATTTGAAAACGCTATGAGTTAATGAATAGGTTGAAACCTAGTATCTGGCTAGACCGTATATGGTCAGTGTGTTGAATTGTGGCCAGATTGTTACAGGGATATGCAGTGGTAGTGTCTATAATCTGAATTCAGACCAGCAGAATATTCCATTCTTCGTGTGCAACAGATTAGGAATGAGCGCCAGTCAATGAGTACAGCCGCTGTAAAAGTGCCCTGAGGACGTAACTGAGGACTGCCCACATCTGAAATGACCTGTGGGGAAACTCCAAACTTTGTAGCCAAAAGTCTCACTGAAGACAGTGAGATGTGGTTGAAAGCTCAGGAAAAAATCAAAACAATTATCAAGCTAGATGTACATGAAAGTTAATTCTTGACTTTGGAATCAGTAGTTTGACGAAACAATCTTAACTTAAGGTCATTTTACTATCATTATTCCGGAGCTTGGAAAGCTATGAGATGCTATTCTCTCCCAGTTGAGTGTGGAATATTATTTCTGCACCAAAAACATGTATCTCAAGGATCACTAGCTTTCCTCCAGAGCTTTGAAGACCATGAGACCGTGCACTTGAAAGCTCCAACAAAAATTAGTTGGACACTGAGTCAAGTGGACACCGAGCTTTTGGGAGCAAACTAAAAAAGCCTTTTCAGTTGTGTTTGAGGCTTTGCTGTAATTTGATTCTTGTCTTTCTCCTGTGATGTAAAAACAATGACTCACACTTCATGCCATTGTTATATGAAGCAAATGCCTCTGACCTTGGTTGTTAAACTCGTATAAAAAGCTCTGTTATGATTATTTTAATTACCATATTTGTCAGATATCAGAGTCAAGATATTGGACTGTGTTCTCCCGCTGCTGCGATTTCAACAGTCCCAGATCGTGTTGTAAATAGGACACTACATCAGTATTTCAACAGTTTCATTAAGCACTTAGCATTGCTTGGCGTCAACACATTTGTGAGCGGCTGCGTTTGGGGCAGTAATGTTGATTGCCGTGGTGACAACCCCATGAAAACAATCTTGCTTTGTGACAAACCACACTAATCCCACTGAGTGACACATGTAAAGCGGGCCCTCCTACAGATGCTCTGTGAGAGAGAGAGTTGTGTGTTTCATCTGTGTCTGTTCCACCTACAGTAATTGTGTGTATGCAGATATTGTGCATTTGCACGTATGTGTGTGTGTGTAAATATGTTCCTCCCACTAAGTTATGTGTCTGCTGAGGCCTGTGTGGGCAGTACATTAGATGTTTGAGAAGGCAAAACCACACTGGAATGATCTGGAGAAGATTCGAAGGATAATTTTAAGGTCCCAGAGCTTGGCCAAGAAATTCACCTCTGGAAATTAAAAGCTGGAATTACTCTGCTGGAAAATAGGACAGTGGTGGGTGGACTCTCCCTAATGAGCTTTCTGTCGTAAATGCATGTGGTGTCCCATCAATCCTGCATGGCGTGTGGAGCTTCATTCCTTTGTAATTATCACTTTAATGTCCAGAAATGTTTGTGTTTTATTCCAAGTGATAGACTAAAAGATTTGTTTTCTCATCTCCTCCCTCTTCTTTCATTCACATCCTTTATTGTATCACTATCATTCACCATTCTGTGCTCCCCTCTGCAACCCTTGCCTCCTCCTTCTCTGTTCTTCATCTAGTTCACATCCAGACATGTCGGGCCCTTATGGTAGTGTCAGTACTGCTGGGCTTTATCGGCATCATCGTCAGCGTGGTGGGCATGAAGTGCACAAAGGTGGGAGATAACAACCCAGCCACCAAAACCCGCATTGCTGTGACTGGAGGAGCTCTCTTCCTGCTTGCAGGTGTGATCACTGCTATGCGCTGTTTCTTTAGTTTGCAAACAAAAGATATACTGCAGTATCTTCTGCAACCAGTGCATTTAGCAAGACTGGAATGGCATTTTTCTAGCTGAATCTCTCACCGGGTATCTTCTGGTTAATTAGAGTCCCTGCTGTAAACAGGAAGTGGTCATTTTAGAGGCATTAGCCACTGGCCTCAGACATAAACCACAAGCCCAGGGGAGGAAATGAACTAAATAAGGATTCCCCAGTTCATTTGTGTGTTGCTGTAGCTACAGCACAGTTCATGTTTGCAGGCTTAATACATCCAGAGAACTATTACACTCTTATTAATCTCCCTCCACAGGTCTATGTACACTGGTGTCTGTTTCCTGGTATGCCACTCAGGTGTCCTATCAGTTCTTCAACCCAAATACACCGCTCAACGCCAGGTATGTAAACCATCTGCTGCCAACCTCTATTGTTGAACTACTGAATCTGCGACCCTAATAATATCAGTAGATCCACAACTGAAACTATACAGACCGAAGAATCCAAATCTGCCAGTTTACACTAATGCGACTGGACGAGACGGTGTATCCCTTCAATAGCAGCAACAGTCTGTACTTCTGATCTAACTGCCGGCTTTTCATGCATTTTTTGTAGCTGGATATAATTTGTTTTAAAATATTAATGAGGATAGTGATACAGTTGCATAATAGATGGAACGGCAAAAACTTTTTTCTAAAAAGGAGTGGGTCAAGATGACTTCGCTACGAGCTGATTGGCTGTTGATAGAGATGACATGCCTTACGTTCTAAATCCAGCCCGTGGTGATTTGACAAGCAGAATCAGGCGAAGCCATCAGCCGACTCGAGTCGAGCTGAGACGGGACAGTTCACACTGCTGCAACTTTTCACGGCAAAGTTCTAAAACGGTTTCATCTCATCATGAATGTTTGGTCTGAACTGACCCTAACTGTCCCTGCTGTAGTCATTTACTTTAAATCAAAGCATTATTGCCCCTCAAATACTCTCATTTGACAATATTTTTGTCAAGATTTGAGCTCTACAGTGAAAAGGGAACTTTTTATAATTTGGGGCATGGGAGCATGGGAGCCTTACATTCTTACTGACATTATTATTTAAATTGGCTGAGAAAAATGCGTTTTTCTGCATACTGTGTGTGACTGTTTTGAGGAGATATGGGCAAATGTCGGTTTCATTACAAAATCCCAAACCCATTATAATATCCATTGGAGTTTTTGTTATAGGATTAACATGACCCAATCTACTGGGTTAACCTCAAAATTTCTGATGTGTCCAAAAAATTGCATTGCATTTACTGTTTCAGCCTTAAGTTCAGCTTCATTTGAGTCATGTTGCATGTAACAAGACAGCAAAGTGTTGATTAATGATTGTACGAATCGATGTTGAGAAGAGGATGTGTGAGGTAGAAAAGGAAGATGTCTCCAAAGTAACGCTGATCTGTTGAGTATTTGAACAACAGCATTGGAATCGTGGGTCTTTGACTTCCAACAAGTGTGAGCTAACTGTAACATCTCAAAGGAAGTGGAAAGATTGCTCACAGACTGACTCACAGTCACACTGTATACCTGTCCTCTCTACATGCTTTTCCTCTGTCTTTCCTGCACAGGTATGAGTTCGGCTCGGCCCTGTTCGTGGGCTGGGCGGCGGCCAGTCTGACGGTTCTCGGCGGTTCCTTGCTGTGCTGCTCCTGCTCTAAAGACGACATGCGAGGGCAGCAATATTACCGCCAATCACAGCCTTCCACAGCCAGGGAGTACGTGTAAAACCCACCCCCTCCCGGCAGCCACCCAAACAGAGAGTATTGCCTCCCCCCCTTTTTTTTTCTCAAATTATACCTGCTAAGAGGAAACAGAAAAAAGACTATAATGTACTCACATGGAGATATGTAGTATTTACACACTGGTGTTACTTACAGACACAGGTCCAATACACATATACAATACACATATTACACACAGACACATTACCCACACGTAGGATGTATTTTTGTGGCTATAAAAGCTACACACTTTAATAGACTTTAATAGATTACATTTCATGTCAATCAAACTTATATAATGATAAGCATGTATTGTGAACTGAGACTTCTCATGTGCCTTAATGTCGTTCCTTGAAACTGTAGGTGCTTAAATCTGACCCCAAAATGACCCCAAGATAAAAAGGACAAACATGTTTCTTACTACATTTAAAGTTAATCAAAAGACAAAATATAAGGTGTTTTACAGCAGATACCCAGACAGAGTGGACAGAGTGGAGCTAGAAATAGCAAAACTTGCTGAACCTTTATTAGCATGTCCTATGCTACCTGGTTAGAGCTGCATCAGTGTTTAAACTCCATATTACTTTGTGTATTCACACTCCACTGGTGCAGTTATATTGCGTAAAGAAAGAGCCTCAAACCATTGTACACAACCTGGAAAAGTTACAGAGCAGCTCCTCTGCTTTTGTGGGAGAGACAGAGGTTGTCTTGTACAATTGCACCCAGGAAAACACTCAGTCAGGGCATGATGGCAGAGGACGCTGACTTTTCCTGCTCAATGCACAGCTGCAGATGAACAAAGAGCAAGAGAGGCGCAAGGCAGAGGAACTCTCACAGCTAGTTTTATTGTGGAGCTGCAATTAGCAGTACTTAATGGCTTGCAAAAAAAGAGGAATGATGCTTTTAAAAATAAAAATGAACAAGACAAAATGAACATCCTAATTGTGCTTGTTGAAAAGGGTGAGGGGCCCATTCTAAAACCAGTAATGTAGAAACACTTACTCACATGGGGACCAGAGTTTTAGAAAATACAGAGGGCCTGAGTCCAAGCCCCCTCCTCCCTGAGTCTAACTAACACAGGAATCATCTTATAAAATATCCACCAAGTGTTAGATTTTAATTGTAAACCAACGCCCAAAATTCTAGTAACTACAGCCCTGATGACAGTTTACATATGATTAAACCAATCAGAATGACAATAAAAGAAGCAGGTGTGCTTAGTGTCCTATGTAATCAAGGCCTCAGGCAGCCATTTTGTAACAGCTGAGGAACTTGTATAGTGCTTTTTCACACATCACTTGATGAGAGGTGAGCCATTAGTTAAAGGTGTCTGCTTAGTTTGTACTGAGTATGAATGCTGTTTATGATTATTTCACTATTTTACTCTAAGACAAAGTGGAGGTTCTCATCGACACATATCACCATGTTCCATGTTCTAAAACCATCATTCCAGATTCACACTCCTTCATTTCATGATCTCGAATAACCAAACCAATGACTAACATCTAAGCTATTTCTTCTCACACAAGTATAATCTTACTGGGGATCATAATCTATAAGACACTACTACAGTATTAGACATTACGTTATAGTGGACCATAAGCTAAGACCATGATGCTTAAAACAGAGTTGTGCATATATAAACCATGTCATAATTAACTACAGGTGTTTTGCAAACCATGAGGATGAATTATAATAGATTAAAATCTGCCTCACGTTAGAACCTGTAAAGCTAAAAAACAGGTCTAAATTTGCTCCCAAGTCCCCCCTAGATGCTCCCACATTGCTTTGCCTCTAATAATCACTTCCACTCCCCCCAATTCCGTGTCATATGGCCTCTCTTCTTGGTAGACACTTGTTTGTGGAGTGCTCTATTTTTCTCAGATTGGGTGGTTGTAGGTCTATTCCCTGTGCCCTGTAAATAGAGGGGATGTCAGGCGTCACTGGTCTGTCAATAGCAGATGTGAACTGACTAGGGATTTGCTCAACAAGTCTGATAAAACTACCTATAAAGCTATGTCCAAAGAAAAAAACAAATACATACGTCAGGTCTCAATCTCAATCTAACTTTCAGCAAAATGTCAAATTCATCTTTAAAAAAAAGCTGATTAACTCAAAAACAGCCTGAGTTAATGTGTTGTTGATCAACTTTATCAATCAGTCCATCATTGCTAATATTAAATTTAAGCATGTAATCTCTTCAAACTGGCTAGTTGACACGTAGCATCACCTCCTATGCTCCTTCTCATTGTCTTACACCACCCTTTTTTGCTAACATCTTTATAACCATTCTCCATTGTGTTTTCTTGCTAACACTTCACAGCTGTTGTGAGAATCTCAGAGGTCTTGATATGTCTTATTCCCCCTCCAGTCCTCTAATCCTGTTCTTCTGTGACTGTCTTCTTCTCTCTTCTAATTCAGGGCAGAGTTGTTGAGTGAAACTAGTTTCCCTGACTGATCAGCCCCCGCCTTTTTATCGAGGACTGTCCGACTGTTCTTGTCCACTGTCTTTGTCCTTTTTTTCCCCTGTTACCTCTTAGGCCCCACATTAGGACCTCTTGTAGTAGAATATTCCCCTTTCCTCAGTACTTCATCTGCACCTTATTATTTTGAATGGGAGCCAAGATGCATTATCTTCTCCCATTTGTTTCCTTACCCTCTGAGCCTTTTCTGTAAATATGGACTCTTAAAGGATATGTGATGAGATGTGATCTTTTTAGGAAATGGGGTGGCCTCCTCCATTTCAGCCTGTCAACCCTCTACTACACCTCCCACACACCCCTGTCCCATTATTGTCTGAAAGTTAACAATGAATTGAAACCCTTTGTGGTTTTGTTGCGCTGATTTATGAGTTCACTTATATCCTATGACCTCTGGGCTTTTTTTGTAAATGTGTCTTTTGGGTTTATTTTGTTCGCTGTGACTACTTTGACTGAAACATGTCTTTTTTTCCCTTTTGAATTGCAGACCAAATGTTAAAAGTACCCCACCAGAGAAAAGGGAGCAGTACTTGTAGTTTTGGAGAGTCTTCTGGCATGACCATGGTTTAAATTCTGTCAACAGACAGAACCCTCTCACTTAGGAATTCAAAACAGACAGACACCATTAAAGCAAACATTTATGAACAACAAGCTTTTCAGCATATTGCAGCAACATAAATTAGAGTCTTTGTTGAAGAAAACGAAATTGTTTTGGGAGGTTTTATGAAATAGTTGTTTCAGAGGGATTAAGAAAGATGATCTTTTTGTCTTGTCTGTTTTGTTGACTTTGGGAGAGAGTCATTCAGGGTATGTTTTCTATAACATGTTAAAATGCCCGGGTGTATATACCACCTGCTCTATTCTTTTTTTTATTACATATATAATGTTTTACTACAGTGCCTTATAACACGTTTGTGCACATGTATGTTTTTGACTTTATGGATTCTTTATAGTCTCCCATCCCATCTGAGGGATGTGTCTATAGTTCCTCAGCCAGCAGTTCTTTATGCCTTTATTATTATCATTGTTGCATTTCTGAAAATGAATGTGAAACTACTCTGCAGTACCACTTATGAAACAACAAAGACATACCTACGATAGAACTTCAGCATAATACCTTACTGTTTGTAAGAAGCTGTGTGCCTGTTTCCAAGTAGCCTGGATTGAGGATATACCCAAACATTCATTTAGTTTTGTTAAGTGCCAATATGATTTTGTGTGAATGACAGAGTTGTTGTATTATTGACTCTAAAGGATGTACTGTACTGTGTGCTGTCTCCTGTACTAAGGAACGCCAGTAGGCTGAGTGTTCAAATGCCCTTCTGATGCCTGCATTTATTTACCATGCCATTCCTCTCTCTAATCTTTACCTCCTCCATGTTGTGTATTATGTCATTTACAGTATACCCCTGTCTGTTTCTTTTAGAATAAAGTAAACAGGGACATAAACATTGTATTGCCAATGAGTCAATGTTTTATTAGTTGCTTCCCAAATTTTCACCCTGCCTGACTTCTGGCTCACTCTCCCCATTCGTTCCTCTTTTCCAGTTCAAATACTTCTTTTGCACCCTGTTGTTCAGTAATTGCAGATTTTCAGAAATTCCACTTCTGCTCCACTGGACTTTGATACATTTTCAAAGGTGGACTCACAAAGTTTACTTGCACACCATTTCTAAGACTGACAACAAGGCTTGAATTCTTCTTTTGTTAAGCTTCAACTATAAAACACTTGGAATTAAGGGTTAGCTTCTTCATGCAGTTTTGTGAGTTTTGTTGTTTTGTGAAATGTTACATCCCAGCTGGTGAAACAAATGCAAAACCAAAAGTCTATTTTTATGTTTTAAATGCCCTTATGTACATTGAAAGAGTTATTGGTCTCTGTACTCCTATCCATGCTGACCATGAAGTGACCCCTTCCTAACATAATTTCCATGTGTGAATTGCAACAGTTTAGCATTGCACTCCTACAACATTGTCAGACTTAAGATGGAAAAAAGGATCAAAATCAATGCATCAGAATGAGAGAATCAGAGAGTTTTGGATGTGTTATGCTAGTACCGCCTCATGTAGCCTTGAGCTGCTACTCTTGAGTAGAGATAAGCAAAAGGCTACAGAGGTCTGGTAAATTTTCTTCTTTTTAACTCCACACAGATATTTGTCATTTTCCAACTTCCAACTCGTCTTCAGCCCCAAGCAATGCTGACTCAAGTGACTTGATGTCACTTGAGTCAGCATTGCTTGTGATATGAGGCAATATATCAGATTTTGCACAGCTCTCTCTGGGGCCACTAAAGGCTTTTTTCACATATGCAGTAGTACTCCCCAAAACCTGGAAGCAGACTTTGATGTTTTTTCACAGGTTTATAAGGCTTCAGCAGTCTGAGTCAGTAAAGGTGTTCCCTCCTTGCAACACAAAGAGGGAATTTCCAGTGAAGAAACCCAAAACCCAAGCAGAAAAAGGACTGTGGACTTTGACCCTTCCTTCTAGCCCTTTGTTTACACATACATAATGTATGTGAATATGAACTGAACCTCAAAATAACAGCCTGGCCTCGTTGACATTAACTCAGGAATCAAAAATTGCCAAATGGTGCAACCTTGGTAAGCTGAGAAAAGTTCAACTTTATGAAAATGCATTCTCTTTATGTAAACGCCCTGGAGCCAATCAATCATGTCCATTTCGTTTCCTCCACTATGTAAAAGACGATGATGATGATTTCAATGAATTACCATTGATGCAGAGTACAAGTAGCTTAAGCAGACCATAACAGGTAGGGCCCATTGATCAAACATTAGTTTCAGTACAAATATTGGGTCAGTTTCAAAGTTGCTGCAATACATAATCTCACAGAGACAGACATGAACATGTAGGCAGAGTTAAAATAAGGCAGTTTGAGAAAAATTAACAATGAAGAAAGCAGTGGTGGGAACAGAGTATGGATGTGAAATCTCACATGCACCTGACATGTACGGATGCACCTACACTATCACATGACTATACAGCCTGTAGTCTCCACAATACTGATGTGTACCAAGACTATCATGCAAAAAACTAAAAAACAACTTTTCCACATGGACATTTGCTTTAACTGTATTTACACTATAATAGCAATTCATAACAACTGTGATTTATAGCACATCCATAAAACTCACACCCAAATTAAACACACGTATCAGCATCTGTTGCTTGTGTTTCCCGCTAAGCTCAAGCTATATGAGAAATATTTCGTGCTTCATCAGAGATGAATGTTTTCTAAGATGAGATACTCAGCTAAGCACGCATTTATAACCTTACTTTTATGAATATGTTCGTATACAGAGCAGAGGTTACTTACAAAATGAACCCGATGACAAGAAGCTTGCAGTGGAAACCACGTCATTATAGTAAACCCAGGAATGTGTTTTCCCACTTTTAGCACTCTGAATGATGGATGATGTGTTACACATGTGTTTGATTGGGACTTGCACATTGTGGTAATTTAGGAATGCAAGACTGGAAACTGTCTCCTTTATTGCTAAACTGTAAACATCAGTACAACAATGTCACATGTTTTCATAGTGAAATTTGTCATCCGTATTGAGGAGGAAAATGAGGCCAGACATCAGCTCTTTATTGAACAGTAGCAGTGATATGCTACATGCTGATAGACCTCTAATAGAGACACTAGCCGTGTTTCCATGAATTCATTTATATGCACATTTTCTTATATCACATTAGAACGTTTATGGAAATTCGATTAAACTTCCTGAATTGTCACAAAAAAGGTTATTCCACTCACTTGAGATGGTTTTTGCCATTGCTGAAAAAGTGGATGCAGTAAATGGGATATGGAAATGCATTTACTGAATAAGTTCAGATATAACTAATATTTCACTCACACGACTTCAGACAGCATGAAACATGGCCAACACTAACTCACATGAAAGAACAATAGAACCAAATTCCCATGGATCTCTCTCCATGTTTCTCCTGTAAATAGGTTAAATGGCCTAGGCGACTTGTTTTGTTTCCGGGTGGCAACTGCTACATCTTCTACTTTGTTTACTGGCAGATTACAGCCATGCGTAAAGTGTAGCCTATACTGCAAACTTCTGAGCAAACCACACTTTACAACAAGCAGAGTTTATTCGATTCAAACCAGCTGATGGAAATGTGCCTAATGCCTTTCTATTTTGCAACATTTCAGAAGTTCACTCAACATTTGAATGAAAACACGGCCACTGCTGATGACATTGATTTTGTCAATGAAAGCTTTAGATGTAAGTCTTGTAGTTTGAGGGTGACTGTGGTGACATGACAGTGTTGGTTTTGGCCAGCTGACTGGGAGCGAGTCTCGGTTGCATCCTGAAGGAATCACTGATGTGAGACACACTCCGGATTCAGACACACTCCGGTCAGTACAGCTGAGGTAAGAGAGCAGAACACACTTCCCACCATCAACCAGTAGGAGAGCCCAAACTCAAATGTTATTCCTGGCATCCCCAGAGTCACCTGTTGGAGAGACAGATGCAGAAATAATGAACTGTAAGCACAATATTTCTTACTTTGAACATGCCTTAAAGGCATGAAAATTCCTCCTCCTCTCTCTGGTGGTATTATTAGAAATTCAGTGAGTGCAATCAAAAAAGGGATACTGCAATTTCAAAAGAACATCTTCCTTGATTTCTGGGTTTTAAAAGATTTTTTGTGAACACTGAACCTGCAAGCGTGTATGCTTTTCTGTGAATTCCACTGCCTGCAAGCTATATTAGTTAGCAGAGTGTCTGACTGGACCACAGCTTATTTTAGCGTGACTTGGCAGGTTTGTCTCTCAGCTGGGCATCAAGCTTCAGTTTCTGCCTGCAAGCAAAACACACTGCCACTGACACAAGGAAGATCCAGGAGCAGAGGACTGAATTACATGAAAAAAGATCTCATGTTGCTTTTATCATTATCTCATTGCAAGATTAGATCTACTTATTCCCATTAGCATTGATACACAAGAGACACCCAAGGTGTTAGAGACAGTGCTGATAACTTTTACAGTGGTAATTGGGAATAATAACACACTGATGTGCGCCAGGTTACTGATATTCACAATTCAACAATGTTTTACATTTTCATCAGGTACAGTGGCATGCAAAAGTTTGGGCACCCCTGATCATTTTCAAGATTTTCCTTTATAAATCATTGGTTGTTCGGATCAGCAATTTCAGTTAAATATAGCATATAGCAGACAAACACAGTGATATTTGAGAAGTGAAATTAAGTTTATAGGATTTACAGAAAGTGTGCAATAATTACTTAAACAAAAGTGGGCAGGTGCTATCTCTGTAGCGTGTGTGTGTGTGTGTGTGTGTGTGTGTGTGTGGGTGGTTGGAGTGTCCCAGCTGAACCACAGATCTCACCAATGGTTTGTGTTGACAGTGTGTGACTGCACCCCTGCTGCTATCTGAGAGAAGAGTAAGGAGAGGGATCATCCCGCACACACACACACACATACACACAGAGAGAGAGAGCATGGGCACGATACAGTACATCAATAAGGGTGGGAGACAATGGCCTCCTCTGTGTAAATAGTTATTATAGGGTGAACTCCAGTATTAGAGCATCCTGAAACACTGTTATCCAGCAGTGGCTTTGGTTGGTTTTTGATCCATTAGATTGAAGTAGTTCACATTGTTTTACTCCGATTTTAAAACAAGGGCTGACAGTTTAGAGAGCTAAATGTTTCCATGTATTTTCATCCAATTCAAGGTATGTTTACACTTTTAATCTACAAAGTCTATACAGACAAAAATATTTAACACACATTCTTCAACACATTTTGGAAACTTTTAAATTCCTTAATTCTCTATAATAATAACTTGTGACAATTGTGTGAAACAACAACAGTAAACTCTCTCCACAGCCCCTGAAGGTCTTTAATTCATGTGTGTCTGAAATTAAATGTAATAAATACAAATGATCATACAAACTTGAATATATAAGATTTAAGTCCTATATTTTACCAAGCTTTTTGCATTTACCTGGCATGAATGGGCTTCATTAACTAATACAGCAATTCAGAGATAAGAATTATAAAGTTATTTGGATAGTCAGCACAAGGAACACATAGTTTTACGTATACTGTTCTAAACTTAGGCTCTACTTTGTCTCATGTATCAGGCAATGAACTGTAGCAGGCTATCAAGTAATCTGTTGATCACATTATCTGTTTGATCATGTGTGTTTTTTAACCTTCTCTTCCCCACTGAACCCCAGGAGATCAATAAGAAACACATTAAAGCCTTTCTTTTTTTAAAGTACAGACCTTGTTGACCCATTCCTTTCATACCCCCCAGTTAATTTGGAATTCAAATCAAATGTAAAACATAAAAATGGCTTCATGCATATAATTCATACATTAAACACAAGCACCACACCATTCTTGAAGTGTTGTGGGGTTTTTTTTCTAACAGCCTGAAGCTAAAGAAGAAAAATTATTCCTCTCCAGATGTATTGCATATGGATGAATGAACGAGTGCCAGGGAGATCAGGCACTACCAATATGCAAATGGAGAGACTAATCACTCCCAAAATAAAAATGACCAACATCAGCCGGATTCCTGTCTTCCTCGAACAACACAGCTGAACACAAGAGTTCAACCAACATGGGCTTTTAAAGGCCGATACCAGGTATTGAGCAACAGAACTGCTGATTCCCTTTAGCTTGTGTCTGTATTGTTTAATATCAGCTTTGTCTTGTGCAAACCTCAAACAGGTGCTGAGGTCACGCAGGTATTCACAGAAACGATTAAAGCTGCATTAGTGAATATTTTTTTGTAAACTTTGGGTCAAATGACTAAGTATAATGTGGAAAGGGCCACCCTAAGTGATGCACCCACAGAGGATTCTCTGTAGTTCCCCACAGCCCTTCAGAGATTTTAGCATCTCTCAGCTCATTATTTTAGATTTCCAGCCCATAACTTTACTGTTTTGGTTCACACTCTCATCAACCGTGTTTCCACTTGCATGAGGCAGCTCGTTTGATGAACACTGTACTACTGCAGAGAAAGACAGGACGTACATCTCATCTGACAGAGCAGATACGCTCCAATGTTAAACAAGCCAGCTGTCTGCACAGGCTGCGTAACAGCTCACACTGCACACACAACTCAAAGCAAAAAGCATTTTCTTCCGTTTAACACACGTAACTACAGTGATCATGTATTGGGGTCTGAGACCTACCAAAACTCAGGGGACCTACACTCAATACTGTGCCTGAACGCATCCTGTGTTGACGGAGGACTGAAGCTGCTGTGCTAACATCCCAGCAGCTAAAATCCCGCTCACACTGCGCCTCCTAATAGATACCAGGTGTGCCAGCTGATTGCATCAGTTGGGATGATGATGTCACTGTGTTTCACTTTATGAATGTCTTTCATGATTTGTCTCTAACTTTGCTCTAAAAGTGTCAAGTTGGATTCACCTGGGAGTTTTATAATATCAGATGTTTAAATTTAAATAAACATGATGTTAAATGTTGGTTTTACACTTTACACTGTTGCTGTCACTATGTGCATCACTATTTTTGACTTGTGTGTGAGTGGCTGCGTGTCAGTGTGTGTGTGTGTGTGTGTGGTGTTTCAACTGTCAGACACGACATGGAAGCCGGTCTAATCTGGGTTGATGCTGTGTTAAGAAGTGTTGCACGCAAGCACAGGCCCAGATGTGTGTCACTGTGTGTGTGTGTGTGTGTGTGTCTGCCCCTAAAACACAACATCATGACATGGAAGCCTGCCTCAGGGCTGACACAATGTTAATGAAGGATTTAAACACACACACACACACCGCTACAACTTTCTCTGCTACTTCCTCAACCTTTCATCTATTCATCAATTAAAAATGCATGCATGTGTGTATGACTCATTCCGTGACTGGAGCATGCTTTTGACCAGCAGAGAGAGGAGGGGAATGTTCATGAATGAAATATGTTATACAGAGGTGGGTGAAGGGAGGACGTTATTGCTTAGACAGTGACATACTCACATGAGTTGTAGGATACACACACACTGACACACACACACACATATACAACCAGCACAACAGCAGTGATATGAGAGATAGGAATATCAATTTAAAACCAAGCAGGATTGTTTTATTAAAGACAAATTAAAGGGAACAATATACTATGTTACATCTTTATATTACTTATTTGTTCTCATTGCTGAAAACAATAACAATAAAAGTTAGGAGATTTTAAATATTCTGTAATATTAAAGTATAAACTTTGGTTAATTAACTACATGTTACAGGAACATCTAGTATTTTTGCTGGAATTTTTTTCTAGTTTTGGTCATTATTTGTTTTCATATCATAACTTGTCTTGTATGAAAGTGATAACTTAATGTCAGAACCAACAGGTTGGGGTGTGTATTTGTCCATCTCAGACAGTTAGATTCATATCTAGACACAGGATGTACAATCCAATAGCAAAACAATCCAGATACATTTGTAAGAATACACACTGCTATTTAAAGCCAGTTTGATACAACTGCCATTTAATATTGATTGAACTCTATTTAATTCCACCGTATTATAGGCTTACCACCTACTAATAAAACTGCTTATGAGTTTAATTATTGCCTTCAACCCAGAGGTGTTTGGGGCCATGTTTACATACCTACTTCCTGCTTTCCCATCAATGCTCACGCCAGCTTTTTGCGTAGCGAGGTTTGAGGTGCCACCATCAGATTGTTGGTGGTATGTAAGATTTTTTTTCTGGAAATTAATGCTTCAAAGTTCTAACCACACACACACACACAAACATTAAAGGCAATTAGAAAAGATTGTTTTTTGAAAAAGTTAGCACAGAATTTGATTTGGATCTTTGGTGTTGTGTATCAGTTGAAGTATTGTTTTTCTGATATGTATTGGTTACTCTCACAGTAAGTTTCTGCCTAGTACTGATTGTGTGAATACAATGAAAAGTTTTGACTTTCTTCTTCAGCACTCCCAGTCTACTATTGGGCATCAGTGTCACAGTGTCAAATCTCTGCGATGGTCATTTCTCCAAGTTTCCTCACAGTCGGATCTTTGCAGTGTGGATGTATAAACTAACAAGTGAATGGAAGGAGACCGATTTATACTTCCACCACTACCGTGATGAAATCAACAACACAAATTTAAACCATGCCACCATTTATTGTCTCCAAATAAGAGTGGCTGCCATTCCATTAGCTGTAACAGCAGTATAATTAAATGCCTGGTGACAGCCATTTAACAGCAATGACCCGGGGTCTTGATGCCTTAAGTGGCAGAGCAGAGGTGTGGCAGCGGCTCATAACGGGTCATGGCAGTTTGTAACAGGTATTGGTTTGATGCTAATTGGGGCGGCATTGCTGTTGGCAAATAAGGCAGCGCTAATTGGCGGTCGGGGAAACATTTCAAGGACATCTCCAACAGAGGCATCTGCTGCACTCCTGAGCGATTGCAAACACAGGGACACACATGCCCAAGCCTTGGACAAACAGTGGCATCTGTGCATCTCAGCGGCAGTCCGAGGCTGAGCAGAGTGCTTGGTTGTTTTCTGCAACAAGCTACAGTATCTTTCTGAAGGGATTCCACATTAACCATGACTTCTGTTGAGATGGTGACTTCATGTGGGTGTCTGGCTCCTCACTCCAACCCTGCATGCCACAGATGAGTCACTGTAAGTGAAAGGGAAAGTTGCAGACATGCAAAGGGCAAACTCATCAAGCCCAGAAACCCGGCAGGATAGAAAAACACAAAAGCCTCCATCTCTCCTTCAGGCCGCTAAGAGGAGGATTAGGCCTTCTTACCACAGAACAATGGGCGGACTGTTGAGCTGATAACGTAATGTTAATCAGGAATGCTTTTTCTCCCCTTCGTATGCTGGCATGGGCTTCATGCTTGGTAACTGTTTTAGAAACACCAGCAATGTACATGTCATCATCCGATATGATAGATAGATAGATAGATAGATAGATAGATAGATAGATAGATAGATAGATAGATAGATAGATAGATAGATAGATAGATAGATAGATAGATAGATAGATAGATAGA
>JAVQJL010052971.1:0-16819 GCA_036024295.1 Nannoperca obscura
TGTTGGTGTTTTATAATTCTATTGTGATTGTGGATATGTGTATGTGTGTTCTGTGTGTGGCCACAACCTTTATTTCACTGTGCAGCTCTGTGTTGTAGGATGTAAATGTACCTAATAAGGCTGTTGCGTATGTTTAGACAACATCTAACATTAAACTTTTATTTAGTTAAATGATAAAAAGGCTTTTTATTTCTCAAAGTAAGGCATCACAAAAGGTATCCCTTTTGGTATTGATACCAAACTCAGGTATATATCTCAAATGATACTTGTATAAAAGAGTGCGACTATTCATAACAGAAAATGAACTCTGGCTGGCAGCGTTCACATTACAAATGCTAATGGAGTCGAAATAGGACAACTCCATCCACATAAAGCAGCTGCCTGGCTCAGTCCCGATTAGGAGTGTAAATGTTCCACGGTGGTGAAAAAGAAAAACCTGAAGCAGTTGTGACGTTCTAACTCTGAGCCTGTAGAGCTGAACGGGGGCTGTGCTGGCAGGGAGGACTGATTGTGTGTCTCTGTTTACTGAGCTCTGTGTAACCCATCCAGGCCCACTGGAGTGACTGTGGAAGTGGCAGGCAAGCTCCATTTGGCAGGGCAAGGGCCCCTGCTGCGGCTGACCAGACATGATGACAGGCTCCGTCCACAGAGGGCCTGCACCAAAGAAAGCTCGCCACTGAATGAAGACATAAAACCGGCATTCATAACTCAGTGGGGTCCTATTGTGTGAGCTCAGATGGATTTCTTTGGGAAATTAGGATTAAAAAAGAAAAAAGGGTGCTAGGCTAATGTGGTCAGAGAGGGAAAAGAGATGTGGCCTACATGGGGAGGGAGGGGGGTCTGAAAGTAAGTGCATGAATTAATGCATTAATTAATTTAATGAACGAATGAATCGCCTGTTTTGTTTGCTGCGGCCGCAACCTATTTGGTCCACTTCCCAGCACTCCGGTGGGAGCGCAGCCTCATTAAAAAGCCTGTCACGTCTCATCGAGTGGTCTCCAGCACCAAGTGACCGAGCTCACAGGGAGAAGGCTCCTCATTAACACCGCCACAGATTTACAAACAATAGCGCCGGGGTTTGCTTTCTGTCCGCCGACATTAAATCATCACGTGTCATAAAAGAGAGAAACAAGTAATAAGAGACAGCAGCTCACGGGGACGGGAGCTGATTCTGTCACCAGCCAGCCCAAGCTCTTTTTTCCTTCTTTTTTGAGAGACAGAAACAGGAAATCACAAGCCACAGTGTCACCAGAGAGAAATCAGAATGTCTCAAAGTTCACCATCAGCACAAAAGCTGATTGTCGGACACACCGAAATGCCTCAGATGATGCTGACTCCAGCCGTGTGTGATGCTAGCCTTTATTAAAATGAGCTTTCATTCTTCCACACTAAACAATGTGCCGCAACTGAGCAAGGAGAGTCCAGATTTCAGCAATCTGCTGCTGGACCCACACCGCATAGTAACCACACGCTAATCAGCAAAGCCAACTCCAGTCCTATAGAAGCCAGAGAGCCATCGGTTTTCCCTTTGAACGGGCAGCTTTAAAAAAAAAAAAAGAGGTAGTATTTCATGCACAGTTGCAGCAAAGGCAGCTCTTACCGGTGGAATGGCCTCGGTTGGTGGCGTCGTGGTCGCTGTCTCCCTGCTCGCTGTCTCCATGGCCGCTGTCTTTGGAGCTGACCAGGTCTGCCTCCTGGAACGCTGAGCTGAAACCAAAGAGAACATTAAATCAAAGCCTCACTTAGCATTTTTATGTTTTCATCCAGCAGCTATTATTCCAGCTCTTCCTTCGCCCTCCTAATCCGATCTCATCACCCAGAGCATCATCACAGTAATGAGAGTTATCAGTGAGTGAAGCAGAAGCAGTCGACAGATAAGAGGTTTATTACAGGTGGAGTGAGAATGGCTTTCCATATTTACCTGTTGACACGTCTCGGCCTGTCAACCAGGTAGCTGAGTTCAGCTCGCTGGTGTTTGGTCTGAAAGAGAAGGGGCAGTTTTCAGTGTCGAACACATTGTGTAACATGATCAGCACAGAATTTTTTATATATATATATATATATATATATATATATCACCATCATTGAGCCAGAAATGATGCGACCCACACAGTTCCATGTTGATGTTTACTATGAAATGAACCTACGCTTTGTTCAAGCATTATAAATGTCAGTCATAACTAATGAAGACTGTGTGTTTGAGGATGTGTGCTTTCCCAGGAAAGGGGGGGGGGGGGGTGTTGCCAAGGCGCAAGATGAAGTAATGCACCTACTCAGGCTGGCACAGCCAAGAGACTATCTTTGTTTTGTGCGATCCAGCAACATTGTGACCAGTATGCTTAATGTGAACGCTCCTCTCCCCGTTGACTGGGTCTCTTTCACACACACACACACACACACACACACACACACACACACACACACACACAGCAACCAGCAGCGTCTGAGCCACAATACATTACTCTATCCTTCCACATGTGTATGTTATTTGAAAGACTTGGGAGCACAACATAAACATGCAATCATTGCTGTTTCAGGTGTGACCTCCCTGAGGACTGCTAAAGGCCACATGTCAGCAACCCCTGGCCCAATCGTTGTGTTGCTTTAATGTCTGCTGGAATTAGTCAGAGGACACTGCAGCATACTGTGTGTATTAGCACCCAGCTGTCTGTAGATCTGACATGCCACTGAACGGAGGGGAAACGTTTAGGACATGGAGATGGCTCCTGTATGAAACATATTCTGTAGGCGGCATGTAGGGGTGTGTGTCAGTTGTATCAAACAGGCAGGCTTCATTTGTCTAAGGGGATGTCCCGTTGAATGATCAGGATTTAGACATGCTGAGGGTCTCTGAATGGGGGAGGGGATTAAACTGTAGGTATGAAAGGGACTCTTACCTCGTTTGATAAAATGCTGCCGTTTGATATGATGTCAGGCTGTTGGTCTGTGTACCCTGTCACTATGGCCCCACACGGGTTGTGATCGGTGTCTGTGCTCCTAGACGGACTACACGGCTTTAGGAACATGAGGTCGGTTTTGGCAGACTCTGGAGTCAGACATACCTGGTAGCAATAGTTCTGGTTTTGGTGGTGGGAGCCGAAGCTCCCTGACTCCTCCACGGGGACTTGAGCCGTACCGGCCCCACTGACGTTACCAGCGCTTTGCACCAGCATGATATCCGACTTGCTGAGCTTTTTCTTGCGGGCCCGGCCCTGCCGTGAGCAGCACGAGCTGCAGCCCAGGCAGCACTCGCTGGTCAGGCAGGTGTAAATGTTGAGCTTCTTGTCCTTCTGGCAGCGCACGGCCAGCACGATCATGACCAGGAGGAAGATGAAAGACACAGAGCCCAGGGCGATGATGAGGATGAGGGTGAGGTCCAGGGTGCCGTCTTTGGCCTTGGCAGTGCCTCCCCGGTCCCCGCCGCCGCGGCCTTCAGCCACGCTGTCCACCAGCATCACCAGCACGCTGGCGCTGGAAGACAGCGGCGGCTGGCCGTGGTCTCTCACCTCAATCAGCAGGTCGTACAGCTGGTGCGGGTCTCGCTTGACCGACACCCGCCTCGCCGTCCGGAGCTCGCCCGTCCTCCAGTCCATCCTGAACATGCCGTTCTCGTTCCCTCTCTGGATGCTGTAGGACAGCCTCGCGTTCTCGCCGTCATCCGCGTCCATCGCCACGATGCGGGTCACCAGGTAGCCCGGCTCAGCCGTGCGGGGCAGCGGCTCCTTGGCTGTGCCGTTCTTCCCCAGGGGGGCCAGCACCAGGGGGGCATTGTCGTTCTGGTCCACGATGATGACTTTGACCGTGGCGTTGGAGGAGAGCTCCTGGGCGCCCGCGTCTCTTGCGTGGACCCTGAATGTGAAATCCTTCAGCTGCTCATAGTCAAAGGACCTGAGTGCGTACAGATACCCTGTCTCCTCGTTGATGGACACGTAGGTTTTGACTGACATGCCCTGGATGTCACACTCTAATATGGAGTAGCTGATGAGAGCATTCTGCCCGATGTCCGGGTCCAGAGCCGTCACCGCGTGTATGTACGCCCCTGGCACGTTATTCTCTGTCACATACACATCATATATGGGCTGAGTGAATGTGGGCGCGTTGTCGTTCTCATCGGACACCTGGACTCGGATGGACTTGCTGGCGGCGAGTGAGGGTGTCCCTTTGTCCCGCGCGACCACGGTGACGGAGTAGGAGTCCACCTGCTCCCGGTTCAACGGCCCGTCGGTCACTATGGTGAAATAATTCCTAAAGGAGGTTTTTAATTTGAACGGGACATCACCGAGGATCTCCACGTGGATCTGCCCGTTCTCCTCTGCGTCCCGGTCCGTCACACTCAGCAGCGCGATGACTGTCCCCGGAGCGGCTCTCTCGCTCACCGACTCGGTGACCGTGCTGAAGGTGATCTCCGGCGCGTTGTCGTTCAAGTCGGTGACTTTGACCAGCACTTTGCAGTGCGCGGGCACGGCGTTTGGCCCCAGATCCTTGGCCTGGACGAAGATCTGATACAGGCTGCTCTCTTCGAAATCCACCTCTCCGCGCACCTCGATGCGCCCGGTGCGCGGGTCTATGCTGAACAGGTCCTTGACGCGGCTGGAGATGTGGTTACTGAAAGAATAAACTATTTCCCCGTTCAGTCCCTCGTCCAGGTCGGTGGCATTCAGCTGTATGACCAGCGTGCCAGCCGGCGCGTTCTCCGAGAGGCTCACCGTGTAGACGGGCTGGTCAAACACCGGCACGTTGTCGTTAGAGTCCAGCACTTTGACCACCAGCAGCGCGGTGCCAGTCCGGGGAGGCTGGCCGCCGTCCACCGCGGTCAGCACGTACCTGTGCGCCGCCTGCTGCTCCCGGTCCAGCGGCTTTTCCAAGACTAGCTCCGCGAACTTGTTCCCGTCCGTTTGGGTCTGCACGTCCAGGTAAAAGTAGTTGTTAGTGGTGATATCATACGTGCGTAAAGCGTTCGAGCCCACGTCCGGGTCGAACGCGCTCTCCAGGGGGAAACGGGTGCCCGGAGTGGCGCTTTCAGAGATCTCCACCGTGATGTCTGTCTCCGGAAAGCTGGGCGGGTTATCGTTAATGTCCACCACCTCAATTTCGACCCGAAACAGCTCCAGCGGGTTCTCCAAGAACACCTCCATGTTGAGCTGGCAGCTGGCGCTCTGCTTGCAGATCTGCTCCCGGTCAATTTTTTCGTTAACGAAAAGGACGCCGTTCTCCAGGTTCACCTCCAGGTACGGTGTTCGAGAGCTGGGCACCACCTGGAAACGGCGGGAGGCCAGTTTGGTAAGGTCCAGTCCCAGGTCCTCGGCGATATTCCCCACCAAGGTGCCATGGTCCGCCTCCTCCGGCACGGAGTAGCGTATCTGAGAGAGCACTCCATCCGTGACGCACAGGACAATCAAAAGCACAATCATCGCCGGAGAAACAAGTGCACTTTGGTAAAAAAGAGTAGAACCGTATTATCCCCTGTTAATGAACACAATGTCAATTTCCATCAGTTTCATTCAGAAGGCAGAAGACTCCAAAATGCGTAAAAGTCTCCAAAATGTGTAAGGCGTCCGGAGAAGTGTCCCATTATCAGAGAAGCAGCCTGGAGTGTTAAATGACTTTTAATCTGCACAATCTTTTTTTTTTATTCAAGTTCCGCTTGTCGTCTTCTCAGCCGCGTCCCGGAGAAGCTACAGCGCACATTCCAACGAAGCGAAGTGCTGCTGGAGAGATGAAACCTCCTGGAAAGGAGTTGGACAAAAAGAAATCATAATCCAGAAAAGAAAAACAAGAGACACATGTTCTCTTCTGTGATGGTCCCTAATCGTACAATGAGACTTTCAGAATCGTCCTCTGTTTTTCTGGCTGTCTTCTCTTGGCACCCTGCTCCCTCACTGCGGTCCCCTCCACTCCACTCTCTACTGATGGTGTTCACTCAACTATTTGCCTTCTTCCCCGCATCGCGCCTCCCCTTCTCAGCCCCGCGGCTGTAAATCACGCCGAGAGTCCTCTCCTGATTGGATAGCGCGGTTGCCTGTCAACGTGCGCTCGGCCCCTGTCTCCCTGGCTGGTTCTCTGTCGCTCTCTACCTCCCTCTGAGCTCGGGCTGCTTTTCTCTTTAGAACACCTGACGCAAAAAGAACAGAGGGATTAATAATGCCGGGCGTTTATGACTTTAACCCCTCACACGCCAAATCCTGATGCAAAGTGCATCATCTAATGAATCAACGTGTGATTACAGTCAGTGGGGGACTTGTTGACTTGGTGGCAGGCCCGTGTCAGCCTGAGGACAGGCTGGGCGAACCGGGTTAATGCATGCAAATGTTGTGATATGTATGCAAGGAATCATTTGCCATTCATGTGCTCTCAAGGATGTGCGCCATAATTACGCCCAGTAGTAGTAACGTCTTTAACTCTCCTCAAGCCACACAGCAGCGGGACGGACAGACGGGGAGAGCGCTGTATCTGCGGACCGCATACGACCCCTAGCGGCATACATGCAAACCAGAGACTCATTCATATCAGTGACCATATACAGTCTGTCAAATGATGTTTAGCATCATTTTCTGGTTATTACAATACGGAGACTGTTTTATGTGCGGACCAGTAAATGGATGGGGTGACAATTCAATTCAATTCATTTTATTTATATAGCACCATATCATAAAGTTATCTCAGGGCACTCTATAGAGCAGGTTAAGACCAACTTCCACACACACAAAGACCCAACGTTCCCACCATGAGCAGCACCAGGATGGCAAGAAATACTCCCTTTGAACAGGTAGAAACCTTAAGAACCAGAACCAGGCTGTAGGTGGGTGTCATCTATATGCCAGTGCAATGCAATAATGTAAACGTTTGTTTTTATTGTAATAATCTACATCGGACATTTTGACTGAGAAAGTGAAAAATGTATTTTACCATTGATGACTATTTTACCAATTTGTGTTCCTTTATAAAAACATTAGTGAAGTCCTGTTCCCAGAGTTGTCCCTGTATTTGTTGTTCTGTATCAGTCTGATTGCTATGAAGCAAGAGCATTTTAGCCTGAAAACATGCCAGGCAGGAAGCTGAGATTTTGCATATAATAGCAACAACAAAAATGATCATGATAATGATTGTAATAACCTGGCCTCTTCAGTCTCATTAAGAAAAAACATTGTTCAAAACATTATATTTATTTGACAGCTGATAAAACATCACTGCTTGTGATTGGAGCATTTGACTGTATCGCAGGGTTCTCATCAGCAGATAAAGTTTTCTCATTTGCTCAGTTGTCATGGAACTGTAGAAGTTAAAACAAAGAGAAATATTCATGGACAAGGTCAAAGGTCTTTATTAGTCATTTGCGTAACCATTTGAGAAACACTGGGTCAGACTGCTCTGGCAACTAAACACCAGAATTTTGATGGCATTATAAAATGCAAAACATTTAAAATAATTAAAATATATAAAGTACAAAGGAGCATTAAGCATAAAAATTGAAATGTGCAGTATTATTTCAATAGGAAAGTCTCATTAAGGTTGGAAACCTCTTTTGCAGTGGAGACCAGACCAGAACTGCAGCATAAGAATATGCAGAGGAAACAAGACAAAATCAGGCAGTGGATAAAACAATATTAAACAGACAGTAAAACTAAAATAAGGCTGAAAGTAGGCTAACAACAGACAATTACCAAAGGAGTCATATACCATAGAGTTTATAGTCTTGGTTTCAGTCAGAGAATCAGATTCATCCATTTATAAAAAACTCAAAACAGGAAGGCTTTCCCATCTCTGTCCGCGCGTTAAATCACTAGTATTATTAGTATTAGAAAAAGAGGTAATGGCACATGACATCAAAGGCATAGTCATTTTAACAAGGAATGATTATTTTTAATTAGTTAATTACAAATGGAGATATAGACAGGGGTTGTGCTGTAACAGAACTACCTCAGATGTATTCTTAATTCTCAACTCTCTGATTCAGATTTCTAGTGTAGTCTAATTTATGAGTCACTGAAGTGCTTTTTTATGTATGGTGAAAAACAAAAATTTCCATTTATGATGAATCTTGGATTTTTTTCTCCTTACTTCCATTTTGCTTCTTTCAATGTGTAATGTTTTATAGATTTAGTTTTCCAGCAGTCAGCCTGACTGTGCAGAATGATTCTTTTCTCTACTTTTATTTCAGTTTAATTACTTCTGTTCACCATAAATCGCCTGCTCGTTTGTCTCATTTCTGTGAACTGACATTTGACCTTGGCCATAATAGGAAATCTGTGCCTTTAGTGTGAGAGTTCAGCTGAGTGAGGGCGGAGAGCAGCTCAAGTGCTCCCCCTACTGAACAACTACAGCACTGCACCATACACACTGCTGCACCCTGTCCAGTGTGGTCTCTGCTTTCCACCCTGACTCTGTCTGCTGAATGCACACAGATTCACATCCATGAGCTGCAGTGAGTAAAACACACACACGTAAGTGCATGATTCACGGTGTCTGCAGACTGTCAGAGCTACACAGAACAGGCCACTGGAGGAGAAACATGAATTGTCTCCAAGATTTTCTAAATCAAGTCCCATCAAGTCAGTGGTGCCATCAGACATGCATCACTGTCTGCTCAGATAGCCACAGTGAGACTGGAGAGAGGGGAGGGTATCAGGGCTTTATGCACGTGCAAACACACATGGTAATACAGAATGAGCACTGATACAGAAACCATATTCACAGTCATGAACAATAACTGATTTAACTACACAAATATCATTATAGTTCTCTCATCACTCCCCATCCACATCACTTCACTGCTCACTCACACACACACACACACACACACACACACACAAACAGACCCACTGGAACAGCAGCAAACAGCCCTCTTATCCTGATTTACATGGTCATAACATTTTATTCTCAAGTCATTTTTAGGGCTAAAAATACAGCGGACCGACCAGTAATTGCTGTCTTTTGGTGGGTAAAAATAATAGCCATCTCGCACATCAAAAGTTTCTCACACATTGCAGCGGGCAAATAGGAAAAAAAAGTCTAGCGTCTAAAAAGGATGCCCTAAAGCAATCCCACCCATAAGATAATTAGAGCAGAAGAAACAGCATGTAATCATTGAGTGTTATAAAGCTACAGGGACCAGAGAGCATCATCTGATCTGAAACCAAGCACTGTCTCTCCTCCTGTTAGCTTTAACAAGCACTCTATCAATTAACACACAAGTGGTGTCACACTCCAAGTAAATTTAGATGTTAGGGAAAAACAACATTTGGCCACATAAAGGACAGCACAGTCCCAAAGAAACACTTCTACAGCAAATATACAAACTGGATACTTTGGGACAGAAACACCTGACACTCCTCTGTGTCTCCTACACACTTCATTGGGACGACCCCCAGTTATAAAAAAAAGCGTGCAGTAAAAAAACTCATTCATTTTCCTGATGGATATACCTCAATAAATCTCCCAGCAGCCACTCACATTGCACAAGCAGGAGGTAAAGGTGTGTTTGCCGGTGCGGATCAGCAGACTGGCAACAGATGAAGGGCAGATTATCACATTTGAATGCAAAGACTCTGCTGTGGTCAACATGCCAAACATTCAGCCAAGAAGATGTTCTTTATGGCAAATACAGAGGGACTGATAGCTGCTTTTGAAAGTATTTGAAAGTAAGGAATACACATTTTTTTAAAAGCACTAATTATTTCTGTAAGATTTAAATACTAATTGGCACATGAATTTTTCTGAAAATTAAATAATGACTAGTTTAGGACTGGAAACACATTTTTGGGACTTGGACTTGTTCTTCATTTGGAAATGGTCTTAAGAATTCTTGGTCTTGATTTTGGACTTGTTGGGACATGTTGTTATTGACATGACTTAGTTGTGACTCGTAAAAAAGAAATTGCAGTAGTTATGGCTACATGGATGATAATGTTTAGGGGTTGAAATGCTGGTGAGTCGGTTGTTCCACCGCTGTGGATCAGACTGAAATATCTGAACCACTATTGGATGGATTGTCATGAAACCTTGGTGATCTGACTTGTCATGTAGTGCTAAACTTCTGATGGAACTGATAAATAAACTTTATTTACCAACAGGCAAATCACACAGACCTGAGATTTGTATCAGTGTGGAATATGCAGCACACAGCAGTGCCTCATTGAAAGCTTAGAGCACATTTTCTGTATTATTATTTAATCTCTGTTTTCAGGGAATCCCTGCTCTGTGTGTGTGTGTGTGTGTGTGTGTGTGTGTGTGTGTGTGTGTGTGCGTCACCTTCAGCAATTTCTAGATAGCCTGTTAAGGTGAAGTGTGGGTGTTAGAACTCACAGCTGAGAAAGCTGCTGTTTGAATGTCTCCCTTCTCATTTGTTAAAGGCACACATTGGATGACTTGTCAGAACAGTAATTGCATTTAAAAACAACAGAAGGGGAGCGAGGGCTGAAGTAATTCACACTTCAACAGGCTGAACCCCACCCTGGAAAACAAAACAGTGTGGCTGCATGTCCTTTTTCGAAGTCTGAAAGTTTGAACAGATACCGGGGGCAGCGTGTTGACACCCCATGAGTCTGTGCAGAGGTACACACATTAAAGTGAGCGTTTATAGAAGAGGTGGAACACGGCTTTATCCAACTGATGGCGTTTGGAGCTGAAACACAGCGCCACAGTCTGACAGCATTGTCTGGAAGCTGTTAAAGCTTGTCTACTACCACAGATTTCACCTGTCTCCTCGGCTCATTTAGCCCCACTCCCAGTCCCATTTCACGGACACATGTGACACCTCAAAGACGCACGCTCCCAGGTGCTCTAATTTGTAATAACAGCAACACAGAGGCTGTTCTTCAATGAAAACAATAGCCACTGTCAAAGACTCATCTGCTACTCCAGCCACATATGTGCTAACTTTGCAATAAACCTCCACGCCTGCACACACAGATACACACACAGTGTCCAGAATGGTGCTGTCATGGTGGCATCACTCAAGCAGTGGGAGCTTCAGTCAGTCAGTCAGCTGGCAAGAGGCAGAAGGTGTGAAGCCAACAAGAGCCTCCCCACAGCGACAGAGAGAGAGGGATGAGAAGAAAGACAGGCGAGCGGAGGAGAGGCAGACAAAGAGGAGTGGACAGATGGAGAGAGAAGCGTGGAAGGATGGAGAAGAAGAAACATGGACGCAGATGGACGCCAGACAGCAGAATCAGAGAGGCCGAGCCAGCCTGCCTCACATCAACCACTTTAACTTTAGAATCTTCCCAAAGTTTAAATTGCAGGCAAGTGGTGCTCAGACGTGAAGTGTGATGGTAGCAGTTCAGTTCACACATTTAGACCCCTTCAACCTGCTGCGATCTGTATTTGTATACAGTATCAGGATTTGCACCTTGTATTAATAAAACAAATAGTAGTGACCACCAATGATTTGCCACACGGTGAGCCCGGAGGCTGTGGGACAGCTTCCGCAGTTTGTCATCCAGCCTTGAAGGTGAATGTGAGTCTTCTTATAGTTTGACCTTTTTTTCCCAGAAACATGTGAGCTCTCACAAAGAATGTGGGCTGAAACAGAGTGAACAGAGACAAGAATACGACATTCTATAGAGAGGAACTCTGGTATTTTTAAATCTAGGCCCTATTATTCTTTTTTTACACATTTTAGTATCAAGATGACTAATAGTTACCAAGAGTTTTGGAATTGGAAAGGATTTTGTCATTTTGACCATCCTTCCTATCAGTAATAATAACAATGTACTCACCAAGTTAACTGCTGAGTCACGTCACTAAAATGATGTTAAACGGTGAAAGAACGTCAAACAGACTAATCACAGACCTAATCTGGTTACATTCATTCGTGTGTTTAGGCTTCTGACATTCATATTTGTGAATTTCCTGGTTATCTAGATTATCTAAACAAATTTAAACTGATTAATCCCTCATTGCACAGAATAACTGTGTGTACACTACTACAGTAAGGCTAAATCCACACCACTACGTTTTTCTCTGTACACATGACGTTTTATCACGTTTTATGTTCAGAAATGATCTCCGTCCATACAACACGTCTGGAAGTGCATATCATATGACCATTCATGTGCACTACGCACGCACGTGCTGCTGTAAACAGGAAGCAGATTGTCTACTTTGCGTTGGTTGCTTAGTTAGCTGCAGGAAATATTACGAACAAAGAAAATCGAAAAGTACGAGCAGAGATTTCTGTTCTTGGGCCGACGACCAGGTGGAACTGTTACTCAAAGTTAGTGTTTGTTATTAATGTTGAATTAACTGCTGATAGTCAAGGCTGATGTTTGTGGCTGGATAAAGGTCACGTGATAGAGACGTGACCAATCAGGGAAGGATACGCTGTGAATCAGAGAGCTAACGTCTCTGTTTCTGTGCGTTTTCAAAATAAAATATCAGCAGCGTTTTTAAAGGTCTCATTTCTAGGGGTTCTAAAATGCAGGAGTAGTAACATACTTTTAAAACACATATGTAGCAGCGAGGATGTAGCCTGTACAGCAGGTCAGATTTGAAGCAGTGTTTAGATCTGTACATTTGGGTAATCTGACAAAATAATCTTAGCTCAAGGTCCACTCAGTAGTTCATTCTGGAGGTTTCAACTACATCTCACAGTCTTCATCAGCAAAAGAGTAAAGTGAACTAACTCCACTGGTTGATTAATGGCTGAGAGATGTGAGTTTAGATCATGCTAGTCGTTCTGCATAGTGGCAGTAAGTTGTACTAACTCGGGAGCAAGATAATACAGGTTTTAAACAAATCCACTTCCTGTTTAAATTTACCATAGTTGTGTTTACACAGGTTTCCTGTACAAGGAGGGATTATCACTGATATTTTCAGCTGCGCTCACTTTCTGTTCGACCTCCAAATAAAGTGGCTTAGATAATCTGGATAAACAGTTTGTTTGTGTACAACCTGGCATCACTTAGAGGATCATCTGACTGCGTGTTTGTTTGTATGTTTGTTAATATTGTTAAATAAACAGACATATCTCATCTAGATACACGGGGTATTGTTGTTGCTTTTTGTGTCAGTTAGTCTTAAGGAGCCAATACATTAGCTGAATTCTATCAAAAAGAGATTTATATTAGAGGAAGGCGTGGACATTTGAACAGTTTTCTTTTTGAATTTGAAAAAATAAATTTAAAAGGAGATAATCACGTCTTGTGCCAATCTACGTCATGTACTTGTTAATTCCAAAAGAACGAGAAAGTTGGATAAGATTTTATTATGAGGCTGAACATTGTTTCATTCAACCATCTATTAGACAGGGCTCTGTAACTACAGCCAGGTATAATTGAGTTAACTAGGTGTCATTTCTCAAAAGGATTACTTCTCATATTTTTTTCACAGGCCAGACTTCTATTTAGTGATGTCGCTGTGTTCCCAAAGCGATGCACTGTGATGCAAGTTCGACAAAACCTAAAACCCCAATCAGAAATCATGGGTTGTGACGTTCATCAGGCTCTGTGCACGTTCTCATGACAGCCGCATAATTTGACCCGTCGTACTCATGTAACGGACCGATCACATGATGCGTATTTCAGTCAGGAGGAACAGGTTGTTGTAATGGAGAGCTGTAAAGAATATATAACCATTATTACCACAAAAAGCAACACTGTTGCTGAAAATAAGGCAGACAATTGCTAATTGTGCAAATTTGTATGTTAATATGTTTATTGTACCACTGAATGCACTCTCAATGCCTCCTGTCTAATGTGACACCTGCACATTGTAGAGCTCTTAAACTTGATACAGCACATTTAAACATAATCAAGAATTGCATTTAGGTCTGATACTGTTCCATAATGAAGGATTTGTGGAAATTACTATAGTTTTTAGCCAAATCAAAGAGAAATGAATTTCATTGATAGAATAGTATCTGTGATAAATACCAATAGACAATACATTTTTTAATCTGTGCTCTTAGCTGTAATAGCAGCAGTCTAAAACGGACTTGGCAGCAAATCATGACCAAGCATGAAAACATAATCCAAAGGGATATTGTGCTGTGCCTTCATCTTTCTTTTAGTGTATGGATGATATGCAGTGTACAACTGTATGTGTTAATATTACAAACATATTCAGTAGTTCATACAGTATTGTTGACCAGCTGAATACATGCACATACAGTTTGCACTACTGTGTGGCTTTGTTTGGTGGCATTACGAACGGATCAACAAGTCTGCATGTATAACATATTCTCTCAGCTGAGAATCTATATTGCTCATAGAGAATATCGCCAGGAAGAGCCAATGGATCGATTCACTCTAAACACTCTCCCTCTGAAGAGAACAATTCTGGCACCTAGGTTCTTGGATTTTGCAAGAATGTAACGTCATTTGCAAAGGAATTCATTAGTAAAATGGTGGCACTGTTTTTTTTTTAAAGATACGCCTTTATTATTTAGTGACAGCTGAAGAGAGACAGGCAAGGCCGGAAAGAGAGACGGGATGAAATGTAGCAAAGGGTCAGAATCGTTTTTTATAGCCCATTTAAATCCAGAATCTCGCTATCCCATTAATCTCGCCCTCAGATTCCAACAGTTACCTTGGTGTTGTGTACAGTGTTATCACAGCAAATACAAATGATAAATAAAGAATGAATGAAGCTATTAAAATGAGACCCAAATTGTAATAAACTGGAATTACCCTTTTAAATGGGGTCATTGATTCTAATCCAATTCACTTTTTGTCAAATTCAGCCAATATCTCCTCACAGTCTGCTAGCCAAACTACACTATCACTATGCCAGCCAATCAGAAACAGGCAGTGCTCATGCTCCTCCCTCTTCCACGTCCTCACCCACGAAGAATGGAGCTACACCTCACCACCGTAGTAATGAATAAATAACATCAACACTTGCTGACCCCACCTTTAATGGAGATTGTTATTCTAAATTTGATGTGAAAATGGCAATACTTAAAAGAAGACATTCAATTGTTGAAAATATATATTATGCATAAGCCTATATAAGAGCAGACAGTCCTTTAAGGTTTATATGTGACTGTCTCTGGGCAGCTCACTGCTGTGCATTGCAGTGTACTCAAGCTATTCTTTCTTTCTTTGTAAAGGTTTGTGATTGCAGTGACATCTGCACAGTGTGGAGGTGCTTTCAGATTGTATGAAATTATATTTGAGACTTCAGCCAGGTATATGCTCCAGTTACAGCAGACAGACATACTGCAATAATTCTAAATGAAAGTAATGGTGTGAGTGAGTCACAGCTGGATTGGATTGGAACACAGATAGAATGGCCTGCTGAAAGGCCCCATCTGTGAGGCAGGCCAAATTCATTCTTATTCGCTGTCTGAGATTTAAGTTTGCTGCATCATTATTTAGAAGAGAAAATTAGTCCAAGGAGAAAGATCGATAGGATGAGTGTATACCTGCATGTGTGTGCGTGCATGAGTGAGATGAAGAGGTAAATAGACAGAGATGGAGACTGATGAAGGCATGAAATCGAAACCTGTTCAGATTTGTGAAATTTACCAGACTTCAACATTAAATTAAGCAGAACATTTGTTTGAAATTGCTCCTGTTATCTGCAGATCATTCACGTTCTTTCAAATACATTCAAGCACTTAAGTTTCTGTATGGGCACACCTACCTGAACAAAATAATTTCCTATCTGCTATTTGTCTACAGTATGTAAGATATAATTTTCATGAAATATGTATCCTTCCTTCTCGAGTTAGCAATCAGGCTCAGAATAACACCACGAGTTGACCTCAATATAACAAGGTAACATTGGTTATCAGATAACACAGCTCCACGGTTATTACCTTTAGAAACACTGATGAAACCTTTAGCTGCACGGCTGGCTGTGGTGGTCTGACGGTCACGCTTTTCAAAACTCTCTGACCTGAAATGTATGTCATGTGATATGTAATGTGTTACCCGCTTTGAAGCGACTACTTATCTGTGCACATTTATTAAGGCACTACACCATATTTTCTGGGGTCTTGATTTAAACAAACATCCAGTGGTGTGATGTTTTTGTGAATCACCGGCCCTTTCTTTTAGGACTACCACCAAGCCAACATGTCTGTGCCTACACATGTTTTTTTAGATGTGAATTGAGCTCAGTGACACAGTTGGGTAACTCAAACCAGGCTGTGATTGATATCGTTTAAGTCGTCATCATGTGTTTTATCTCCTTTTAACTTTTTCAAGTTTTCACTGAACTGTTCTAATCCCTGACATTCACCAAGATGCTTTCATTTGTCAGAACATAGGTTCTGCTTGTATTTCTGTCCTCTCTCTTTAAATGTATGAGCCTTTTTTCTGCCTCTGTGTTCCATTTGTCCTCTGACATCATTGTAAGTGGCTTCACTTGCTCTAGTTCTTTCAGGGCAAGAGGGGAGGGTGGAAATTGCCTCCCTTAATTGAGTTACTTTGCATATCTATTCCCTATTCCCATCCGATCTGATCACCCTCTCTCTCCCACTCTCTGTTGCTCTTACTCCATCACATTATTATCTGGCTTGTCAACAGATTTGGAGGTGAAGCTGCCTTCTGTTCTCTTCATTTTCACTTGGAATCTGTCTCATAGACAAACTTTCCATTTCCATCGGAGGAGAACTCATAAACCTCAACATTCAAGGACAAAAATGAAGATTCTTTCCCTAACCTAACAGCATCCAAAAGTGTACGAATAGTTTAACACCTCACATCTACATTAACGTGCATGTGAACATAAAATTCAATTTATTTAAATATGTGAAGGGTGTACACTACCGTTCAAAAGTTTGGGGTCACATTGAAATGTCCTTATTTTTGAAGGAAAAGCACTGTACTTTTCAATGAAGATGACTTTAAACTAGTCTTAACTTTAAAGAAAT
>JAVQJL010052977.1:0-24624 GCA_036024295.1 Nannoperca obscura
CCCCCCCCCCCCCCCCCCCCCCCCCCCCCCCCCCCCCCCCCCCCCCCCCCCCCCCCCCCCCCCCCCGGTGGTTAGACAGGTTGACTTCCCTTTTACATCATACATATTATCCAAAGCACAGTGTGTTTGAAGCAGCTTCACGTGTAGCAAATTCAAAAAGAGGAAGATATGCAATCAGTGAGAGCTGGGGGTAGGGGGTGGAGTCTTTGCAGCAACATCGACTGTAGCTTGAATGTTCTTTTTTAATTTTATAACCATCAAATGCTAAAAAGAGGTACAAACAGAAGAAGAAGACGACATTTGGGGTATTCAGATTGATAACAGTTGATCGGAGGCTCATGACATGTCTTATGAATTTCTTTTGATACTATCTTGTATTTGTCTGTGCCCATAATCTAACTCCAGTGCACCCACAGGTATGAGATTGTCACTTTCTTTTCTGTTTTTACCCTCTTTAGTAACTTAAAGGCTAATGACTAATATGCTTTAATTCCAGTTATACCTATACCTCAATAAGGCTGATCCCTCATTGCCCTGTATCAGTCAGCACTATGGTCAGTGTTGGTGTATTAAGTGTAAGAGACTGTCTGTAAATTTGATCTAGACCTATACATCCCCAAGGCTGATATACTGGCTGATATTAGCTAATCACCAAAATATTGGTATCTGCCCAAATGGTGGCAGCTAAGTAACAAGAAAGTAAAGTAGAAAAATGCCAGATAATGTTTTTAGTTATTTAGAAACCATGTCTCTATTACATTGTTTAGCCACCAGAGAAAAAAATAACTCAAATACTTAGAATCAATATTGGCCTCAAAAATGATGTGCTACACTCTAAATCATCTTTTAAAATGTGGCTGAGAATAAGGTGTTTTTTTGTTGTGTATGACATTGACAATTATTTTCAGAGAAATCGTGTAAAGAAAATCTGACTTTTAGGGCTAAATAATAGAAAGAATTCACTTTATAAAATGATGATTTTTGTAGTCAAGTGTCAAATACTTCACTTAATACCTGAACAATAATTCCCTTTGACTTGTACTCAGCGTGCAGACACTGAGAGAGATATGATACAAAAATCTGAAATTAAGAAGAAAGTCACAGTCACAAAACAAGCCGACCAGTGGGTGAGTGTCATAACTGAGTGTGACCTGGTCAGGGTGTGTGTTTGAATAAATGTGTGCACATAAATAACAGAATATTTTATTATCTTAATACCTTAGTGGCAGAATAAAGGGACAACAAAGGCTGTGGACGGATACCCATTTCAGAGGAGATATTGATGATCAGCCCTGTACATCTAGGAAGGAGATGGAAAACAAACATAATTCATAAATTCATCCTATATATAGCAAGATATGTACACATTACTTCAAATCCACCATTAACTTCTGGGTGTTTGCAACAATACCTTTCAACCATGCCTGGAAGAACTAGTCTGGTCATCTGAGAGAAGAAAATGTAAATCATCATTTTTTATGCAGCTAATAGCCGTTAACAAAATGTTGAAATTGTTGTTATGTTGAAATGCAGTGCTGAATATTAAATGCACTAATAAACACACAGTCATGCATTAAACTCAGATAGATATCTTACCTGAGGGATAGACAGCATGTTACAGTTGATAATCTGAGTGATTTTCTGCACAGAATAAACACACAAGGGAAACAATGTGAGTTACAAATCAGAGACAAACATGACCTCTAACATTCTGAGTCAGTAGAAATAAATTAGCCAGTGTTTTGGTGTCAGAAAATTACATTTAAAAGACAAAACGTACCAGATCAGCATCTGGTATTTCCAGGAAATAGGCAAAATGTTCAGAATACGTCATTCCTACATTGTTAACTGTGTGGGTTACAAAGACACAAACAAGGACCTTCGTTAATAAGCATTTGTCTTATGTCAATATTTAATTGATGAATATATTAATTTCCCCTTCAACTATTTGGCATACCAGAGTCAGCACATACACATAGATTTTCAACAGGTGAGAAAACACATTTTCATATTCAAAATATGGCGCTTGCAGGTGGTCACTACGAGGTCTGCCTCAGTCCTGGCTTTTCTCTTTCTTATTCTCTCTGTCCCTCCATTCAGTCACCTCTTTCTCTTTCCCCATGCCGATGCATTTTATTGCTGTTCTCCTTCCATCCACCAGATGCCCTCAGACTTTCCTTCCTTCATTCCAGTTCCTGCCACTCCCATCTCCAATACAATTACCTCATTCCCCTCAGCTGAGCTTCTCGCTTTGACCTCTGTCTGCTTCCTTGCCTGTAAGCCATCACTTTAAAATAAATAACTTAACTGATCCTGTCTGCCTGTTTCGGTCTGCATCTGCATCCCTGTCACATGTATTCACTGGCCCTGACAAAGCAAGCTATACCATGTTAATTAGTGAGTTTTAGAGGAACTGGTAAATATTTTTCTAAAGATCTTTGGACAGAATCAGGCTATTGACTCTTTTCCTCCAATATTTCTCTAATATATCTGAATAACTTTCTAGTGCTGTTTCTCTGCTATGTAACTGGTCGTCCTATTACCCAAAATTCCAATCTCGAGTCCCTGCAGTTCTTTGGCTATAGCAGGGTAAATACTGTGGCCGTCTGTGAAGTCCACTTGGATGGTGCGAGTCCTTTGTCCATACTGATCCTCTGAAGGAAACAGAGTAATATTTTTGGTTATTTGTGCCCTAGAGTTGCACATGGAAAGGCAAATGTGTTTACAGTAACAGGAAAACAGCTGTATTTTAATTTGACTCACCTATCTCTTTGGCAACCATTTGAAGTTTCTCATCAGATCTGCTTATTAAAACAACATCCAGGCCTCTGCGTGCCAGCTAGGAAATATAAAAACATAAAAGTTTGGTGGCTCAACCAACTGTTCCCAGCTCCAGACTTGAAGTTTGGACAATAACATGGAGAGATATTGTTGTAGGAGGTAGTTGGAGACTCACCTCACTGGCATACGCTTTACCAATGCCAGATGTGGCACCAGTGACAACTGGACAAAGGAGAAAGAACAGAAATGTTAAAGGAGTACGGAGACACTGTGCTGTGCTGTGTACCCTGATCTAAAAGCTGCCATATTGTGTAAAAATGAAGGTTGAAAATGGAAAATTACACCTGCCATTATACGTAGCTACCTTCAGCATCTGTCTGAATAAGAAAAGCTTCTTAGCTCTTGTAGGGATTTTTTTTTTCTTTCTCTGGTGTTGAAACGTAGACAACTTTTGACACCGTGACTACAAGCTGACACTCATTTACCAAACTCTTCAACCAGTTCTGCAAAAATACAAACACATTTTTCAAATATTGCTCACTCTGCAGCTCTAAATTGTTAATTTAGCAAAAATATTGTATCCGATTCTGCATTTCAAACAGTCAGCGTGTCTAAAACGCTGCCATTCAAATCAAATTCAGTCAAATTCAACAGCTAGCCACGCTGAGCCTCATGTACAAATGTTAGTAGTTACAGTGCCAGTAAGGCCAGTGGTGAGACTTCAGAGAGATGCACAGGGGAGAGGAAGAGGAGGAAAATGTAGAAGACCTGAAACATCCCATGTTGCTTAGCCAGAGAAAACACTGCCTGCTACTGTATGTGGATAAGATCCTGGTCATACAGAAACCCAAGATGAATGGCCCATTTTCTTTTCTTTTCTTCTGTGTATACTGTTTGGACCCCAAATTATTTTTTTATCAGTAAAGTGTGAAAAGTGAAAAACCAAACTTGAAAAAGATGATATAAAATTGACTTTGAAGTTGATTTGTGTCTAAAGAGTACTGAAATGTTTGCAGACAAAAAGACGGAAATGTCCCATCAAGTAGGAATGTGAACAGTTTATCAAGTCCCTTATCAAAATGCTTTCACAGACAGGAAGCCTGGTGTGTGCTGCTACTGAGGGAAGTTAATGCTGCAAAAAAATCTAAATATTCCCACACCTCAGCTTTCTGCACTCTGTTGTTCACTAATGTGCAGTCTTTAATAAGATCTGCATCATCCACATTTCTGAACTGCATGTACTCATTTGCAATAGGCATTTTTACATTCTCACAAAACCTTAAATCTGACTCATTAACAACTTGTTAGAGAACATAAAGTACATTTTCTTTGAAATTACCTGCCCATTGTCCATATGTCCTTAAATCCACTTGCCAAAGCTCTGACAAAATAAACTCTCTGAATCCAAACCAACAACTCCAGGCCAGTTTCAGCAGGTGGAAAATGAAAATAAATCCCCCAATGATGGCCAGTACGTCAGTGAATGACATTTTGTAGAAGAGCTCCAGGCTGACCAGGATTCCCGTTGTAGAACAATATACAATAGTTTAAAAAGGTGGTTTTATAGAAGAGGAAATGAGAACTTTTTTTACGTACTGTGCTCCTCCCACTCTGCTCCACCCCTCACAGTGGGCTGAAGTCATGCCGGTGAGACTGGCAGAGAGCAAACACCCCTGGAGCAAATTGAGGCACCTGAACCCTACCAACTCTGTACAGACTGAACAGAAGGGGCTGTTTCAATTTTTTAATCACCATATGGATCTCTCTAATCTGTCAAAATAAATTGTGCACAGTGAATTTGAGAGCTTTTTCAAAGATGTTTTGTACAGTAGTTGTAACTTTCATGCTCTGCAAAAAGATGCTTGTCTCACTCAGCTTTCTCTAAAAACTCAAAACTCAAAGGAAAGAAAGGGGAAAGTGACTTCTATCTTCTATCTCTGGCAGGTTGAGTGCCTCCAATATTCTTGCATGCATGTTGGATAAATGTAATGATATAATATATGTTATAATTATATAATGATATAAAAAGAAATTTACCTTAAAAGTGACACTCCAGAGATTTAGTATTTTACTTGCAAAACCTTGGAGGACTCACAGGGGACAGAATTAAAAATTAATGAATGTTATATATGTTTTTCGTCCCTATTCTGGGTCAAACTTCAAAATCTACACTTCCCATGTGATAGTCTCTTTTGTGAACCCCCCCCCTGCCTGATAAATTTACGTAATTCTTCTAATCTCCATGCCCCAGTTTGTTACACAGACTGTTTTACATTTCTAGTCTCCAAGCCCATACTAATATAACCCCATTGATATCACTATGATGTCACCAGGGTTATTTTCTCAGACTTTGGAAAGCTCCTGCAAGAGCCATTGAAAACATTATACAACTGTCTCCGCAAGCTGAGTAGCATTTTCCAAGATGAGCAAGCTGAACTTAGTGTGTAAAATTAGCAGAGTGCTCCTTTAACACACTGTAGTAAGTTGCTTGGGATCAAAGCAGTCACATTCAGTTTAATAACTTGTCCTCATTACATGTGTGGCACTTGCATCTAATCACAAAAGCCCAAAACAAAACTATGACTCCTCCCACAACTGCGATGGAGATAAAAACAATAACGTAGTTGTGAGCGTGACATAGTATTTCTGTCAGCTGGTACGTCTTTGCTGCAGTTACAATCTTTCAGTGTTTAACGTCAGCAGAAACAGTCCTACCCATTAATGTAAAATCAGCGTCTGAACATTGATAAACTGTTGATTAAATGTCTGAGTAATAACATCTGTGATAGTCCACAAATTCCAGTTGTAAATGCATTTCCAAAAAGCTGCTTATCATCTCAAAGATAAACATTTTGGCTCAGAGTTGGTGGGAAGCTTAATTAGAGCTGCAGTCCTACCACTGAAGTTAAACCTTTTACCTTTAAGTTAAAGTTATTTCATTTCAAGGTCTTGGAGCCCTTTATCGTTTCAACCTTGAACACTGCGACTTATAGTTTGCATTATATGTGTAACAAGAGGGTTTTGTGGCCTAATTTTCATTGTTTCTAATAAACAAATATGATCTTAACAGAATTTAGACACATCATAAGAGCCAAAAACTAAAATCTAGTTTGAATGCCTTTTTTATTTTAGTACATATAGAGCAATCATTTTACTAAATACGTTTGTGTTAAGCCACAAAGTAATTACTAATTACTAACCAGTTGAAGAAACATCTGCTGCTGGTGGTTGGTGTCCTATAGTGGGTTAATCCAGTTCAGATTTTTCCCCAGTCAGCTGTGGTCAAGTGTTTTTATATGTAAGTTGAATGTAAGTGTGAGGCTAAAATAAATGGATAAGTAGACATAAAAGGCAGTGAACACTGCTCGACATAAATGTTTTTCAGCCTCCTAATGTCAAAGAGAGGGTGATGTTTTAACACGAGTGTATGCAGTCAGGTAGCTGCCTACCACCGGAGGGTGCTGCAGCCTCCTAACAGGCCACAGTTGGACCAGGATTTGACAGAGAGATCTGTGGTGGGAGACCTGCTCAGATGAGACTTGCAAATGTGCAAATGTAATTGTGCACGAGTAAAACGTGTTGCTATTTGACATTTTCCTGTTTCCATATTAAAAGTAAATACAGCAGACAAAAGAATGTGCAGCTTCACCTCTAAAGATTATATAAAGTGAAATTCACAGGACAAGACAATTGACCCAGTGCAATATATTATGTCTGGAAGGTGTGGTGGAGTTAGGGGGATACAGTGTGACCCTCTTCATAAACATCCTTGTCATTGGGTCCCAGCAGATGGCAAAACAAATTCTGCCATCTGCTGGTTCCCTTTTGGATCAGATCAAACCTGTTGCAAGGAATTTGGCATCTGGTTTAATAGTAATTAAGTTTTTGAGCATCAGACAACAAAGCTTGTACAATCATATTCTTATCATCTTAGAGTTATTTCAAAAATATGCCATGTCTTAAGTTTCATCTCATCACGCCTGGATTACAGCATTTTTACCTGTCTGAACCAAAAACCTATGGATCAACTCCAGACTGTACAAAACTCAGCACCCAGGCTTTTAACCCAAGAAACTTGACCACATCACTCCTGATTTAGATTCCTTACACTGGCTCCCAGTGTATTTTAGAATAGATTATAAGATTTTACTTATTGCTTGTAAGGGTCTTCATGGGTTCTCTCCCTGCTATATCTCTGACCTGTTAGTACCATACGCACCAGTACGCACTTTGAGATTCTTGGGCAGAGGCCTTTTGTCTGTTCCAGAGGCCTGGCTGAAAACTAAAGGGGACAGAGCATTTGTAGTCAGGAGGCTCTGGAACAGTCTCCTTGAAGAAATCAGATCTAAAACAGTGATCTCCTTTAGATCCCTTATTAAAACATACTTTTATTGAAGATCCTCCTCTGAGCTATACATTTCTTTTGTCTTTTATTTTCCTGAATTTATTGGACAATTTTTCTTAGACCGGTCTTTTACTTCCTTAAAATGGTTTTATCTTGTTGTGGTATCTGCTTTCTTAATATTGACAATAATGTTTTATTTTGCTGTCCTTGTGAAGCACTTTGTAATGTGGATTTTGAAAAGTGCTCTTTTATTATTAAAAGTTATTACTATTATAAGAGTGTGAAGAGTCTGTCAGAGTTGAGGTGGTTGGAGATGTGTTGGTGACTGCTGTTTTACGACTTCTTTGATCAGTGTCTGTAATAGACACTCCTGCAATCCTGCATTTCCTGCATGCATAGTTTCTGATCCCAACTTGGTGGTAGCAGCGTGCAGACACGGCTCAGGGACCAACGCCAGTGTGTAAGAACAGAGATGGGAGGTTTCCTATTACCTAACACACATTTTAAATAAAACCCTCAGGTGCTTTTCAGGGAACATTCCCTGCTTTCCTCCAGCTCTGAACCTGTGATCCTTGAACTACTGAGTGATGTCACTGTGGGAGGCAGCCAAATTAATTCACCTGATCAATTTAGTCGGGTCATGGAGGAGGCAAATGTCTAAGCTTCTCTATCGCTCCTCCCACATCTCTCTCTCTCTCTCTCTCTCTCTCTCTCTCTCCCTCTCTCTCTCGTAGTGTTTGATTAATTAACTTTGACATATAGCTTCACGGGAGAAAAAAAAAGCATTCCAAGAGAGATGTACTTGATGTAATGTACATTGCCAAATCACATGACAGCTTTCAAAGTCATGTGACCAAGCACATGCCAGCATGTAGACAGAGTGCAGTTGGAATGAATTAGATGAAAAAAGTTCTAAGGGAACCACGTTCAAACACACATTTGGCCCTTTATGCTCTATGTCAAATCAATCTCATCTTTCAAATAATACTGAGTACTACTTGACACATTTTGCCTACATGACTTGGGGTTGTTGGTTTGGGAAACCACAGGTCAGAAGTGTTGGTGTCCTCCTGTCAGTATTGTGCAATGTTGAAGCCTTGCAGTAACTGGACTGGCTGTACACATTTCTGACCTTGCTTTGAAGGGATGTCTCTCAGTGCCGTTAGCCATGTCACTAAGAGGCTTGCAGGCTGCAGATCAGTTTAGCACAGCCTCCCCTGATTAATCTGATTACTTCACCAAGGCTGCTATCAATGTACAAAACAGGATAAAAAAGAACAAAACATATTGTAACACTTGTAACACGCATGTAGTCTGTCTTCATATTTATAAAGCTTGGCACTGAGGCTATGAAGAGTGTGTTTGCTGTATTGTTTATGAGCATCTTTATACTTAAATGTAAATACAAAGATGCCCCTCCCCCCTCCCCCCAGGGCTAAATTCCAGCTGTAGTGCTGCAGTGAACTACACATGCTCCCAGGTTAAAAGGGCAACAGCAGACTTTCGGTAGCTTACCTCAGGTTATTTTCAGCCCTTGCATCCAGCTCACATAGTTCTTATGCCTTCATTAGCATTACTCCCCATTTGTTGGATTCTCCTTTTGACCTTTGCTCTGTGACTATCAACTAGAATTTAAAGCTCTGACTTCAGGAAGGGAGGGAGGCTGTCTGCAAGGGTGCAAAGCCTCAGATAATGTGAAGAAAAGTGGTCAAATAAAGACTAACAGAAACCATTAGTTATCATGTTTAGCTACTGTACTAAGACTAGGGGAACGGCAAAGAGCATAAGCGAAGGTCTCAGAAGGATTTGAACTGCAGCAGCAGGGTTAGATGAGGCAATAGACACAGGCGCCTTAATCCCTGCAACACCTTCAAGCTCAGTGATTACAAACAATTCTGTCATTTCAGATAGCCATTGTGGATATGAAATTATTAAAATATTAAAAAAGATTTTCTTTGTTCTGCATTGTATTTTCTTGCTACTATACCTAACTGTGAGGTTGAGGTATACATGATGAGCAATGATGGACAACAACACTTGGGAAAGTGCACCCACCTATCATTCAAGGGCAAAGTTCACAGATTTTGATGAGCAAAGTGTCCCTTTTCGGGGACGAAAAGTCACAAACTTCAACCCTCACTCCAGCAAACGAATGTGGAAATCCTCACACGAATTAATCATTTTTGTGGTCACGTTTTTCTAATAAATAAGACAGCAGGTATGTGACCTGAGTAACTCATCTGTCATTTAACCACAGCTCTGTGCTTCCACAGGTGGAAGTGGGAGGAGGGAAAATAAATCAGTCCAAGCTCAGTGTTAGCCACCATTTTCATCACAGTCCTTCCCAGTTCTGACTATTAAAATAAGATCAATCAAATCAGTCTTGCTATGCTCAGGGATTGTTTTAGGTTATTTTATAAAAGTTTAATTTTCCAGGCTACATCAGCGCCTGAGTTTACAGGATACAGAGTTAATATACCTCTACTTTCACCTTCTTTTTCATCTTCTCCAGCCCTACCCCCACACACACTCTTCACACACTAGCATGGATTAAAAGCTAAAGAGGGTTGAGAAGTCAAAGCTTGCCAGTCCTTTCCACTCTCCCCTTTCTTTTATCTGTTACCTCTCCCCAGCTATCTGCCAATCTATTTTTTTAACCTATTCAGGCTCTGGATCAGGGTTGGACCTCTTCTCATGCACCATCTCTTGCTCTGTGGTTTGGGGTGGGTCCCAGTCCAAAACAGGAACAGCAAGAAGTAAATCAAGACTAAGCTACTGGAAATGTAGAAGTTTCAATTTTCAGTAGTGTCTTTAAGAGACTTGGAAGCAAGAGGAGATAATTCCATTTTTTTTTCATGCTATTTGGATGATCTATGATACTTCTTCACAGTAAAAGGACAAAGACAAGTTTTCCAGTTGTATACTTCTGTATACTTAATCCACCTGGAATTTGGATGGTGCTATTCAACGACGTGCTCCAACAATGACATGGCTCCTGTAAAGAAAAACTGCTCCAGGTCAGGTCAGGTCTCTTAAATCGAATATGTTTCATTGAAGTGTCTCATCATCACATTTACTACTCTATTAAGGGTAATATATGGTTATGATAAATTCATCCATCACAGCCTTATCACTCCAGTAAAGGTGAGACAGTTGGGACACTGCTGGAACACCAAAAAGTGTCTAATTTGTATTTATTTATCTGTTATTACCTTTTAGGCAACTACTCTATACATTCACATAATTTAACCTATATCTTTATTTTAGTGGTACTTTAGAAAAAAGATGGAATATTAGTCAGTGCTCCACTTAACCTATTAGCAACTGATAAGCCTATGTCAGTATTAGTCACTTTAGGAGGCTTGTTAGTCACCACTTGCTTGTTGCATTTCAGCTTGAAGACGAGGTAAGAAATCAGGCTCTGGGGTATTTTGTGCTTTTAAAATGTCATTTTTGAATTACTGAAAGCCACAAGTGGTTTACACCATGACCCATTTAACATTGTGCAAATACAAACTAGAGCTAGACTGATAAATCAGCCAGGCCGATATATGGGCCCACATCAGCTTATTGCAGATATCAGTATTGGTGTATTTTGGCTGATAAGCAACAAGTAACTGTAGGACAGAAATGCTAAACTATAAGTGTCATTAATACACACTTTGACCACCAGAGAGCACTAACAAGTTGATCTTTTAACTGTAAGATATCCCACTTAGTATGTATCTTTTTCACAATTCTTTACCTTATTGTAAACTCACAAATATCAATGCAGCCTAATAAAATTCTGCATCAGTCGGGCTGTAATTTAAGCACAAACACAAGACTGTCGACTTTTTTGGTAATAGGTAATACTTTTAGTATTTTCAACTGTGGACTAAAGTTTTCAAATTGTCTTCATAAACCAATATTGTATCAGTGGAACATTTTTATTTCTTTGAACTTGAACTTTCATATACTCAAGAAGCAATGTTCTAGGTCAATGCATTAGCTGCAATAAAAATTTCCCTCCCCACTGGCAGGTTGGTCAGGCCTTTTGCTCAGCTGTCAATGCCTATACTTTTGATATGGGCAGTCTTTTTTTTTTAAGTGTACAAGTTGTTTTTTCAGTGTCCTTGTCTTTCAGCAACAACATCTCTAAATTCAGTTAATGATTGAAGATTAATAAGCTGCACCAGTTTAAGCTCCAACCTATTACAATTTAATTTTGTGATATTTCTGGCAGCTTATACTGATTTAGATGCTGGTTTACAGAATCTGAGTGGTGGCTGGGGTTAAAGAAGAGGATTCGTCTAGAAATGGGTGGCTGAAAAGATCTCAAGAGATTGACTTTAGAAGAGAAAGGTATACCAAGACCAAATAGAGACATCAAGGCCAGATTTAGCCCCACGTTACCTGCCACTTGATTTTTATCTCTGTGGCCCTGGCAGAGCTAATCAGCTTGCCACACAAATGCTATTAATTCTCCAAGGAACAGCACTGGCACCCTGGGCACCGTGTCCTCAATGAGACAGATGGATGCTGATAAGACTCAACATCACATTCTGTTAAACAAAACAGCTCATGCAAGATTCAAGTTCAGGTCAGGGATCATGCCTGTATTCTGAAGACTGTTTAAGCGCTGAGGTGTCCGAGGTGTCCGTGCTTATAATAAAAAATACATTAAACTGACTTGTCATGCTACTAATTTCCTAATGCTGTCCACCTTTTTTTCCCCTTATTTTCTGGAGGCAGTGATGACTTTGGGTCATCTCGTCACCTGTCCAGTTTTGGACTAAAAGCCTGCTGATTGCCAAGGGAGGCAGTCCCATCCACAAAGACAACACTTATTGTCTCACTAATAGCCATAAACTCTCTACTCCTCTTCTGTGTCTAAAGCATAAGAATAGCTGTGTGAGGAAATGGCAAGTCACAGAGACCCTCGCTTTCTGCACAACCTGTCCTACCACCCACGATGGCAGCACAACTCAATAAAAGTGAAGAGAAAAAGACATATGCAGACAGTGGCTGCAAACAGTTGCAGTGCATATAGTCTGTTTAAATCATTAGCAGCTTCATCATTATTGTCATCAGGATCATTGTCATCAAAACCACAGTTGCCACCATCCCCTGTGCAACACTCCAAACGCTGGTGGGGGAACTGGTTTCTTCTGCCCTTACTCATGGTCTCATTATTGCCCTGTCAAGTCTGGGCGACCACTTTCAAGGTGGCCCTGGTTGGACCCTGGACTTGTGACCTGTTATACTCCAAGGCCCTCCCTGACTTGGCAGCCCGCCTTGCCACCACCCGCATAAACAAGGACCCCTACCTCAACAAAGGTTACTGGTATGACTACACGCTGGTCAACGAGGACTGCAAGTCCTCCCGTGCTCTTGCTCGCTTTGCTGAGCTGGAAGGTTATGGTGCTGCTTTCCTGGGCCCCGCCAACCCAGGCTACTGCTCCTCAGCTGCTTTGTACGCAAAAGAGTGGGATGTTGGGATTCTTTCCTGGGGTTGCCTCAAACCCAACATGAAAAAAGGAGGGATGTATCCCACCTTCCTGCAGCCGCTGCCACTGTCCTCCCGTGTACTCTTCACTGTGTTGCGGTACTTTCATTGGGCCCATGTGGCCATAATCTCAGAGGAGACAGACGTGTGGGAAGCCACAGGACAGGAGCTGGCCTCGTCCCTGAGGGCCCTTGGCTTGCCTGTCAACCCTGTGGTCACTATGGAGGACGACAAAGATGGGCCTCGTAGAGCACTGACTAAAGTGAGGGAAACAGACCGGGTCAGAGGTGAGTTGTAGATGACAATAACAATGAATGTACAACAACATTAAAATAACATTTAATCCACGTCAACAATGCAGACAAATTGGTTTTTAATCCCTCCTCTCTCCACAGTGATCATTATGTGCATGCCTTCTGTCCTGATTGGTGGCCAGTCCCAGTACCAACTTCTGACAACAGCCTTGGTCATGCGTATGATCGACCGTGGCTACGTGTTCATCCCTTATGACACCCTGCTCTATGCACTACCCTACACGGATGCAAAGTACGATTTGCTAGGCAATGACACCAAGCTGCGGAAAGCCTATGACGGGGTCCTCACCATCACTGTGGACTCTGGAGAACGCAATTTCTTTGAGGCCTTCAGAGAAGCGCAGGACAGCTATGAAATCCGCAGCAGTACCCCACCAGAGCAGGTGAGACTCTCTATTAAATATTGTAATCATTTAGTGAAAAGATGACAAATGTGGAAGAAGAGAACAAACAATGGCACTTACACAAACATTAGAATTGAATCATCATCGTCACATCAAATGTGTCCTCTGTCAGGTTTCTCCATTCTTTGGTACCATCTACAACATGATGTACTACATAGCTATGGCTGCTGAGCAGGCCCGCATCAATGGAGGCCGCTGGGTAACTGGTAAGATCCTGAGTGACAGTGAGGGCGGCTTTGAATTTGAAGGCTTCAATCAGCCCTTGAGGGCCGGCAAGAACGGTGAAGGTATGCAAGCGCGCTATGTAGTGCTGGACTACAATGGCATGGGCACCTCTCTCTACTCCACTCATTCTTTGGAGGCTGCTCATACAGATGGCAAGACTGGGGGCTTGAAATACCTCAGTCGTGCGATCCATTTTGCAGGCAGCACGCCCTACACAGACTCAAACTGCTGGTTTAGCCCATACTTTGCCTGCAGTGGAGGTGAGTGTGCTGGTAGTGTCATCTCATGAAATAAGTATAAGCTAGTACAGTGTATATTGCTGAATTCAGTGCATTCCAATTGTCTGTCTTAGTGTTTTTTCTTCTCTACTTTTCTCCCTAAAGGCATGGATTCAGTCACTTTGTTCTTTATTTTCCTTATGTTCATTTCATTGGCTGGATTTGGAGTTAATTGCTTTATTCGTTTCAAGTATGTACAGCAGATTATCAAAGAATTATATCTCATCCTTTGCTTGTCTTGTGAGATATCATCATTCATTCATCTTTTTTTTTCAGAAGTGGCAGGGTTGGGTTCAGCTTTGGAGGTGGTGGTAGTGGATCAAAGAAGGTAGTCCTGACCCTGGATGACCTGGTCTTCATCAACACTCAAGTCAGCAAACGGGTCAGTTCTGTGCTGCATCTCTGACAACACTGTCTGTATTTAGCTGGGGTTTGTCTCTGCTTTGCAAGTGCATGATGCATGAACGTTTTTTACCTGTAAAATATTTTCCGCTCTAAGCTGACCAGTCCTATTTGAATTGTGTGTGTGAGCAGAAGCTCAATGACGAAAGCATCTTGAAAAGCCAGCTGGAAATGAAGACGCCTCACCACTCTGTGTCAGGTCGCAGCTACTTGGCGTCCACACCAGACAGCTCGAATATTGCTGTGTTTGAGGTGAAGCGAGTCTGTCATGACACATTCAATAATCTCCTCTTTGCCATTTTGGTGATCATGCCTTTTTATATGTTTTTGGTCATTTTGTGTACATCCTAGGGTGACTGGGTGTGGTTGAAGAAAACCCCGAATGGAACAGTATCAGGCGTCAACAGCAGCACTGAGTATGTCTTTGTCAAGGTAAGTGAACGTGTGAAGGAACAGGTAGGAAGCACTGAATTTCTGTATTCTGTAGTCAGTTTATTTCCTGGCTAAGGCAAACGGGTGTGGATCAGTGATCTCACATTGATTTAGTTAAACATACTGACTGCACTGTCCCTGCATGGCCACGAAAAATGTATCAAGCTGAGTGATCTTCCTCCTTGCAACATATAGTTATACAAAGCTGACAGTTCACAGTCTTGATGTTTCTATTGTCTTCCTATCAGCTCAGAGACATGAGGCACGAGAACCTCAATCTGTTCCTGGGACTGTTCTTTGACTTTGGGATCTTTGGGGTTGTGACCGAGCACTGCTCCAGGGGCAGCTTGGAGGATCTGCTCAGCAACGAGGAAGTGCGTCTTGACTGGATGTTCAAGTCTTCCCTGTTAATGGATCTGATTCGGGTAAAAGAGAGACAAAATGACCTACTCTAGTTTCATTTATTTTGATCTTGTCGTTTTTTCACTCACACATTTCTCACAAACTGTTCATCAGGGAATGAAGTACCTGCACAATCGTGACATCATCCACGGACGACTCAAATCCCGTAACTGTGTGGTAGACGGGCGCTTTGTGTTGAAGGTGACAGATTATGGGTTCAATGAACTTCTGATTGCCCAAAACATTGACATTGACGACGAAAAGCCAGAGAGTGAGTCCATGTGCAGCCACAGGCTTATTCAGTGACTTTGCTCGCACATATCAATTGTCTTTGTTTATTTATCGTTGTACATCTTTTTTCAATAAAGATCTGCTTTGGACGGCTCCTGAGCTGCTGCGGAGTTCCAGTCTGAGGAGGAGGGGCACTTGCCCGGGAGATGTCTACAGCTTTTCCATCATTGCTCAGGAGGTCATCTCTCGTTCTGCGCCTTTCTGCATGCTGGACATGCCTCCCAAGGGTGAGTGATATGGCAATAGTAACATGAAAAGAAACGTAAAAGTAGCAGAAGGTATTGGAACGGAAGGCAAAAGGTTTATTCAAGATTCATCTTAAGCGTCATTTGAAATGTTCGCACCTGAATAAAAGACCAATGACCTGTTGTGATAATAACATGCTATGAATACCATATGTACATTCATTGTTGCTCTCCACTCACCTTATGCACACATCTGCTGAAAATGCTGCAATATGTCTGCTTTTTATCTCCACTTACATTCATAGTTATTTGAGAAAATTGGCAGCAGAAATCACAATAAAAACAACTGCAATGCATTTTCATGTGTCTTGTCTGTTTTTGTGCACTTGTGTGTGTGTAACATCTGTGTCGTATGTCGGGTTGTGTTGGCAGAGATCATCAGCAAGGTCAAAGAGCCTCCTCCGTTGTGTCGGCCTACAGTGTCTGTGGACGAGGCCCCACTGGACGTGATACAGATTATAAAACAGGCCTGGAGTGAAGAGCCAGAGAAGAGGCTAACCTTTGAGGAGGTCTTCAAACAGGTAACAGATCTTTTCCCCCTTAAATGTTCTGTACAAAAATAGCGAGCTGGAGATGATGTTTCTGTTCCCTCCTTTTCATGTGACAGTTCAAGAACATCACCAAGGGAAAGAAGACCAACATCATCGATTCTATGCTGCGCATGTTGGAACAGTACTCCTCCAACTTGGAGGATCTGATTAGAGAGAGGACGGAGGAGCTGGAGGTGGAGAGACAGAAGACTGACAAACTGGTGGCTCAAATGTTGCCCAAGTGAGTGCCCAGCAACGTTAACTTACGGTGGAGTGATGCTCTAAGTCATAGCTATTGAGGCTGTATGGGAGGTCAAAAATAATGAAAACATATTTCTTTATCTTTCCTTTGTCACGTTTCAAACTTTTCCACCAGAATATGGATGTAGTTCTGCAGCATTCATGGGAATATTTAGTGTGGATGTGATCAGACAAGTCAATCTGTCAAATATATCTAAAGCAAACAGTCAGCACTAAAACCCTTTTTTTAGCATTTGCTTGCTCAAACCAATTATTTCGTGCTTTTTCACACACCACAAAATAACTAAGTATTATTATTAACCTAAAATGCAACACTCAGTATTAACAACCAGTAGTTAAAATGAACCACCTTGTGCTGTCATTTTGGTACAGTCAGTTTCTATCAGAAAGTGTTATTTTATAAGCAATCAGGTCAGCCTCCTCAGTTTTGTTTCCTTTATTCTTTATAGTGCAACTGACCACTGAGTCTCAGAATTGAATGTTATTATCAGAATTTTCTTCATCTGAAAGTCAAAACAAGGAAACCATAACATACTCACTGTGTTCTTCTAGCACTGAATTTAGTTTATTCAGATGTTAGCAGTCATATGAAATCACTCGCTGATCTGCCAAAAAGAAGTGGCTTGCCTCTATTTAACTGTTAACTGCATATTGAGAGGAGATTCAAACCATGCTGTTTTTGCACATTGTTCACACATTATACTGTATCTCAGTCATATATTTAGAGGTGTTGCTTTGCCTGTTTGCAATGATCAATAATTATAGTGTGGGAGGAAGTCCTGAAGTCATTACATTTACGCATTAGACAGGGAGAGGGATAGATTGTCTGTTAAAGTGTAAAAAGGATTTTCAGCAGTGTAAAGACTTCTGCTTCAGACCCTCAGAGTGTCCTCCCCTCATCATCTTCCTCCTTCAGGTCTGTGGCTCAAGCGCTGAAGACAGGCAAACCCGTCAAACCCGAGCATTTCAGCGAGGTCACACTGTACTTCAGTGACATCGTGGGCTTCACCACCATCTCAGCTCTCAGCGATCCCATCGAGGTGGTCGACTTACTCAATGATCTATACACACTCTTTGATGCCATCATTGGACTGCATGACGTCTACAAGGTGAGTGTTGGTAGATCATGCGTACAGTATCTATCTACGTCGTTTTTGTATTTTATTTTATTTTTTTATTTATGTTATTGTATTTTCTGGGGTTTTTAGTATTGGTGGTATCTTGGTAACTTTTTTTGTATTTCAAATATAATGACACAGATCTTTTGTTGGCTGTATAAATCAGCTTTGGTAGAAATAAGCCAAACTTAATTGTGCTTTTATGAAAACAATGTTTTCTTCTATTTAATTTTATGTTTTTGTTCCTTTTTTAAATCAAAACTTAATTCGAAGTGAATTCTAAATTCTAAATGTTCACAACAGTTTGATCTAAGATTCTCTATATTGTTGATTTTGAGTGTTGCTGAAACATTGCTTCTGTTGCTCCTGAATTTGCTCTGAATTTCTGAAGGTATTCCAGGAAAACATTTCCCCCTTTCTTTGAATACATTTTATGTCCACTATTTCTTAAGAGAATGCCTATATTTTGATGGTGGTCAGTACTTTGAAACTTTGCAATTTTAAACTAGTGAGAAAAATATCACATTGTGTGTGTGTGTGTGTGTGTGTGTGTTTGTGTATTGTGGTATTTAGGTGGAAACTATTGGGGATGCCTACATGGTAGCCTCAGGAGTCCCCACTAGGAACGGTAACCGTCATGCAGCTGAGATGGCCAACATGTCTCTTGACATCCTCCACTGCATCGGGACCTTCAAGATGAGGCACATGCCAGAACTAAAAGTCAGGATCCGTATTGGCCTGCACTCTGGTGAGCAATATGTTCACCCTTTCTGTGCTGTGATGCTCTAAACCTCATGATATACAGTGGTAACGTTGCATGTGGAATGTTTTTTACCATGAGTAAGAGTCCCATACACATGTAATGTGTGTGTGATAGTGATATAGTGATATGGCATGAAATTAATCCAAATTTCAGAGTGAGTAAAAGTTAACTTGTTGCAGAGGAATAAGAATACAGGAGCCCAAGCTGCTAAGGCAGGGAGGTATTTTTACCTCCTTTATCCTTGTCTGGAACGTATTCCAGGAAGAGTGAAACGCTATCCACTTAGAGAGCTGTCATCCAATTAACACACTGCATCCTTTAGATTTCTAATTCTTTTCTATGAATTTCTTTACACTCACAGAAGTGGTATTGCACAGCTTTGATGGCATGTATAGGGAAAATAATTGCACTGCTAATTGCAGTACTTTGATTGAAATGCAAATAGATTATCAGTCTACTAGAAACAGAGGGAATGAAAACTGAGTCACAATGTAAAAAATAAAGGAGAGGCAACTTATTCAAAAGCCCCCCCCCCCCACCGTGTGTGTGTGTGTGTTCTTGCATGCTATGTTTGCAGGCCCGGTGGTAGCAGGAGTGGTGGGTCTTACGATGCCTCGGTACTGCCTGTTTGGAGACACTGTCAACACAGCATCTCGAATGGAGTCCACAGGGTTGCGTGAGTGTCGGATATATTATATTTGTTATATATTGTTATATATTATATAGTCTCTATTATACAGACCAGACAGCTCTCCTCTTTCTTTTTATCCTATTTTGAAACTGACATAATGGTTGAGAGGACAAGTGTAGTTTGTGTGCATGCTTCTTTAGGCTAAATAAGGCTTTAAGTGAGCAGTCTTAACTAATCCCTTAAGTCTATCAGCGGAATTAGAGGCCAATTTGAAGTTTCTGTGTAAATGCCGTCAATGACCAAGTTTGCACCGACTACCTTCTGCATGCTCTATAAATTACATATAAACAATAAAGTAGGTATTATCTACTAAGTGCACTGTACGTATATTTAAAAATAAAACTCTCACATATGATGGCGCTCCCAGAAGAGCATACTGTAATTAATAAACATGTTCCCTTTTAAACTGGTCAATAGCAGTTTCAGTCTAATTTACTATATCTACAATTAAAATTGGGCAATTATGTGTGACTACTGTATATTTTGTTTTTGCTATTAGGAGCAAAGCAATGATGAGTAGTATACTGTCACCAAGTGGCTTAACACCGAAATGACAGCCCAACTTCTCATCAATTTAAACTTTAGAAAGTTCCAAGGTCATTGCATATTTTACATGTATACCTGATATTAAAGCAGTTTCAGTGTAGAAATGTGATTTTTCTGTATTTTCTATAATAGCTTACAGAATCCATGTCAACCAAAGCACAGTTGATGTCCTGAACAGCTTGAAGCTTGGATACAAAATTGCTGTCAGAGGCTTAACAGAGTTAAAGGTAAGATAAATAAAAACCTTTCATAATATACACAAAAGATGTGTTATGTTCCTACTGTAGCACCGACCTCGTAATAGCAGCTAATAAATGCTAATGATTATTGATTTCTAGGGAAAAGGGATTGAGAACACATTTTGGTTGGTAGGAAGGGAGGATTTCCACAAGCCTCTGCCTATTCCTCCAGACACTCAAGGGTAAGAGAATGTTTTGGTTACTCCTCCGCATATGCATGAATGTAATTTGCCTGATTTCATATTTTGCTCTACATTTATACTATGTCATTTTAGACTATTGCTGCACAACTTAATGTAATCAAACGACCAATTTGTATGAATATTATGTCGTGTTCTGCTCTGTGTGCCAGTCATGGTGCATGAAAAGCTTTATTTCCTGTTACAGGGGAAGTAATCATGGTATCAGTTTAGAGGAGATACCTGTTGACAGAAGACAGAGATTCCTGGATCGACAGAAGAAGATGGGCTAGCCCAATATTCTTTTTCTACTCCTGTCCCAGAATGACAAGTGATATTTATCATTGAAAGAATACACAGAAAGATGTGTGAATGAATGAAAGACTGAACATGCAACATCCAACCACAATCTACTATAATTAATGCTTCGCTCAAAATGAAATCCAGCTCTAGTGACATGGGAATTCACACTTTTTGGATTTGTCGTAAATTATTCATATACTAAAATAATCTTTCTTGGAGAGTATCATTGTTATCATTCACAGTTTTAGCACATTAGTGCCATGATAAACCCTGGATCCAAGATACAAAAAGGAGCCAAAAAGAAGCAACTGTCCATATTATATTTGTTAGACAGTTGTAATATACACACAGTGTAATATGCACACCAAGGTGGACTCGCAGGTCCAGAATGAACTGGTTTATAGGACAGCAATCGCCTAACAACAAGAAACTGTGACGGATGTGTCACAGTATTATGTATTACTGGTGTTCTTCATGTACTGTATGTATTTGTACTGATCTTTGTGCTTTGTAGAGATATTGGAGAGATTTCATGATGAACACTCCATAAGTGGAAGCTATTCTGTTCTTCACCTCAGGTATAATAGAGTCTATTCTGCACTCACTTTAGAAACATTAGCCTTTACCAACAACACAAAATTAATACATTAAAACATTTTCATAGTAATTTAAGATGGAAAACTCTGGTTGGATTGATAGTTCAGGTCGGCAATAGCTCTGATTTTGCTTTTGTAGCAGCAATCATGATTATTCACACATTTGATGAACGAAATCATATTGTCCCAACATGTTCAAAATATGTCAAACAAAGCATCTGGTTTGTTTAAATATTAGATTTAATTATTAATATGAATTTAAAAAACGTAATATTTTTGACTACCAGGTCTCTACTGTGATGGGCCTATCTGAGTTGATTTGACTGATGGGTCTGTTTCATTATAACATATATATATATATATATATATCACGCGAATCTAAAGACAAAATAATGCTCCAAAATTCAAATGCATTGGAAGCAATATCAATTATAAAAACACAGACTAAAAACAATATTGGGGCCAAAATCCCTGCAAGGCTGGAGATAATTAATACATTTCAACATTTAATGACAAATAGTTTAAACAAAATTTCCATGGGGCCCACATGATATTATTCTTTAAATAGACTGACTAATGATGTGCATCTACAGTATGTTTCTCTCCATAAGTGTTTTTTTTTATTTTTATGATCTGTGTATTTCTTTTAACAATATGCTAACATTTTCTACCAAAACCTAGAAGATGTACACAACATGCAAACAAGACCCAAACTATTGGGTCAAATGCTAACGACAACTCAGTTTTACTACAGTTTTACCTACAGTACATGTAGCCTGTTACTGAAACATGCATGCTACATGCACGACTGGATGTACTGTGCAGCATGCTCTGTGTTCAATAGGGTCTAAATAGGACAGCAATAGGAAGACCTGATTTCTGTGACATACAAGCTCTGCACTGATGTGCAGAATGTCTGAGTCAATTGACTGAAATGATGATCTACAATAATGTGCTTCAGCAGATTAAGCCTTTTCATGTGTATCGCCATCTTCTAGAGGAAATGTCTGGCTGTGTTTTTCAGCCATTATCTTCTTTTTTGGGCTCTCCAGGACCCCAAACAGTGTATCTGAAAGTCCTCTGGGAACAAATGTTCACCAAGTCCCTAACATGCCCACCCCCAAAGGATCCTAGTTGCATTTTACAGAACATATGGGGGAAGCATGCATAAAAAAGGTCTTCTGAGTCATTTCTCTTTAGCTCGGGGATGTGTACATACTGTACATTTGTACATAGTCTTTGTGTCCTGCAGGGTTAGGAGTTTCTTTCTGCTTGGGTTCCCTAAAGCCCTGACACAAAAGGAGACACCAACAAAACACAAGGGTTTAATCACAGTGCATTCAAAAAGCAAGCAACCGCATTGTTCACTCACTCTCTGTTGGCTCACTAATTGTCCGCCGCAGCACTGATATTGAAGCAACAATAGGTAGGCGATGTCAGGGTTATTTTCGTCCGACAACAGTTTCTGTTTCTGTCTGTGGACATTTTTTCATTGGCAGCTCACTGCTGACCACTTCTAACATACACCGACTTGTCACAGTAGCTCAGTGCATAGACAGAAAAATGGACATCTGATGACTTAATTATCAGGTTGCTTGTGGTATAGTCTTTCACACCATTAAGTGTTTAGCACCAGCACTGGCTCTTCAAGACTCATTAAACCCCTGATGAAAAGGAAATGGAGGATTCTGAATCAAGATAAAGAACTTTGATGCTTTGATGGATATCTAAAGAACAAAATTAGTTATTTTATTGCATAGATAGTACCTACTTTTTCTAGATTTTTAATCAATTTGCCAAATAGATAGATCTCATCAAAACTGAATGAACTGTATAGTTCATTTTGAAAGTGATCTCAGTGTGTTTCTGTAAATAAATTATGGTAATAGTGAAGATTGTGTCTATGTATGTTTGTCTTTTTTCCTACTCTATATATGTTGAGGCTATTTTCCCAAATGGTGCCTTTACAGTACATTCAAATATGATCCAAAATAAGTGGAGCAATAAAACTTAAGTTCAATAAAGGCCGGTAAATCATAGTGTAAATGACAGGTAAACCTTTTATTATTTATTATTATTATCTATCAAATCCGAGTCATACTTTTTGATTATAAGAAGCTTTAAGTTTTGAAAAAGCAGTGTGTCTAGCAAGGTCATTACAAAAGACTTGGCAACAAGAAGTGACACTTAAAGTAGCAAGCAACATTTAAATTCTACTCAATTATGAAGAAGAGACAGTAACTCAGTGGAAGTCTAACCTCACCATTTCACCATAAATCCCTAAGCAAGTGACAGTGCTATAATGCTTACAAGCTCTGGGCTGGTTTTACTTACTTGGGCTGGTATGACTCTGTTTTATTCTGTAGTGGAACAATCCAATGAAAATGTAGGGATGGTTTTACATAATGCAACTTCTGTGCAATATGCTGCACATTGAAAACTTACCCTCTAAATGTTTTTGTCTCAATTTCTTGCTGAAATACATCCTCCATGGAGCTGAAGTTGCACCGTGTACCTTCCAGTAACGCCAGCCAACAGTTTACGCAGATTTTGGATCAAGTTTAGAAATTAAGAAATCCAGAAACATAATTATAGTTTTTCTTCAGGTACAGAGTCTACCTGCTGCTTTAGATCATGAGATCTTCTTAAAGAATCTTTAAATGCCATCTTACATCAACTTATCCTAGTGTTGGCTACCACTGAATATAAATAGATAATATTTTTAATGGGCACTTAATGATTAGAATGTTATTATCCAAATTAGAATATGAAACGACCATGTTAGCACTGCTGGTGATATCACTGCCATGAGGAAAGTGTCAGCTCAAAAGCTTTTCTTATTTTTGCAATGGTTGCTCTGAGGACACTTTGATCAGTTGAACAGGTTGCTATGCCAAACCTGTTTTGGCACTTTGGTTGTGCAGTCACATCCCTGGGATTTAACCACAGACTGTATCATCCACAGAGACACTTTCCTTCTGAACTCCTATGTTTTGTAGTTTTTTGTTGCTTAGGGCATATATTAGTTTAGGTCTGCAAAGCTTTGTGGCATTTTTCAATGAATATTCTGTCTGCATAATGAAGTGATCAGAATAAAACACCTTGGTCCACATTAAAAAGCTAACCACCGCCATATTGTGTGAGCTGGGGAATGCTGGTTTAGCCATCATGTTCCCTTCACTTTCTTTGGTACTCTAAACTATCCAGGTAAGCTCATTAAATGACAATAGGGCAATTACCTCACATATGTAACATTTCTTGCAAGTGATGGTCAAGGCAATCAGTTTTTTGCTGCCCAAGTGTTTGCTGAAATAGCATTACATTTAATTTAGGTTTAAATTATATTGTGTGAAGTGAAAAGGAATAATCAACTACCATATTAAATAAAACATGATAACACCATTTTCTATCATCATAATATTAGATTCTTAATAATATTACTATAATTAATTATTTTATCATCATATGCATTTATATAGGTATAAGCCATTTTCTGTAAAATATGCACCTGCATATGCATTTAATAGTTGCATGAAAGTCAATCAGAATCAGAATCAGAATCAGAAATACTTTTATTAATCCCAGAAGGGAAATTGCTTTTTGATACAGTTACAATGCTCAATAAAGTTATTGAAAAAAGAATAATAAACAGTAGAAAATAAAGGGTGTAGAGGTGTAGAGGGTCCGAATATGTTTGGACCAGGGGCCGGAGCTGCTCCAGGACGAGTCTTTCCAGGGCCTTCATGATGTGGGAGGTCAGTGCCACAGGTCTGTAGTCCTTGGCTCCTCTG
>JAVQJL010052982.1:0-23802 GCA_036024295.1 Nannoperca obscura
GTAGAGCCATTGCCTTCAAACACACACACACACACACACACACACACACACACACACACACACACACACACACACACACACACACACACACTACTACTACTACTACCACAGGCCTTTCATAAACTATCCTCGTGTGTCACTGCGAAACACAGGCCTGCCATCAGTGTCCTGTTGCTGCTCTTTCCAACTTAATGCTCCCTGTTGTCTAAATACTCTGACAATACCACCAAAACCCCATTTATCATCCCATAATTGGAACCTGCAGAAAGCTGGTTGGTGATAAAGCTGGGTATGTGTTAGTCTGGCCGATGGGAACTATGATATATTTGCAAGAGGCAGAAGGCACGGTCTGTAAGCGGGTAAGAGTGTGTGTTTAGCTGCATGTAGTTATTGGACATGCTGATCTGCATACAGCGGAGCAATTAATGAACTAAAGGAAAGCAGATGAACGGAAAAGGAGGCAGAAAGAGAGAAAGGAACAAAGAAATCAAACTGTCATATCCAGAAAGAAAGAAAGAAAGAAAGTGAATGTTAGTGTGAGAAGTTTTTGGGGTAAGGCAGGGTGGAAAGTGCAGTAACATGATAATGTTTTGTGCTTAAATGTGTGTTTGTGCATGCTGTCTGCAAAGAGGCAAGAGAGAGAAACAGAGTCAGACAGAGAGCAGACAGAGAGGGAGAGAGGAAGAGGAAGCAGGAGGAGGGGTGCTGCCAGAGGGTGAATGTTGGAACATAGAGCATGCTGTGTTGATTTGATTAAATTCAGTTCTGTTCTATTTGCAGTAGGCCTAGTTACTCAGCTATATTTGTACAGTGCTGTCTGTTGAGTTTTAACAACACCGACACAGATCTCTGGGAGAACGGGAGGCCTGGCATTAGACTCTGAGCAGCCCTTTAAAAAGGATATTCCAAGTTTTTGGGGGGAGATTGGCCCTGTTTGTCGGTTTAATGGTTTATCCATTGCCACTGATATCAAATTAATCCGCGTGTCCCTGGTTTGCTCCTGTGCTTGGTGCTCACGCTTAAACACACACTGTGTAGTAAGAATAGCATTATCACAAATTGGAAAATAAGAACTTGAAGTACTGCTAAAAGTCCAGCAGTTAGACCAGGGGAGTGAACACATATAAATATCACATTGGTTTTAAATACTGTGGCCTTCTCCTGCATCCATAGAAAGTAAGAGTGATGGGTAAACATCACCAAGCATCATGTTGCTGCTGCTGTGAAGACCGTCTTCTAGCACTTAACTTTCTTTTTGTTACAGTAAAAGTTGTGGTGAGCTCTTAGTTACATTCAGAGCAACATTCAACACAGCATATCAATCAAGCCACTGTATAATTGGATTTGTATCACAATCACTCACAGAACTGGAACCTAAAAACAAGAAGCGGTACAGGAGGCTGAAAAAGCTGAATTTCAGAAATATTAACTGTTAATTAGCTGTAAACGATAAGTGTTAGCAGCCCGTCAATATTTGTGTTACACAATATTCTTTCTACCCTGAAACTCCATGAATACAACAGGCAGAGAGAACAGCGGTGCAGCAGTGTGGTTGTTTGTGGCTTGAATGCAAGATGTTGCCAGTGAAATCGTTAAAGCCTTAATAGGACCAAATACTTCCTGGTAGAGAGTTCAATAAGCAAATATTTCCTGAAAACAAATCCAATTCCAGGCGTAACAAGTAAGGGGTTTGAAAAATATTGCTTTCTAACATAATTCAGTTGAGGGAAACCAATTTAATTCAGTTCAGTGTGGGATTCAAAGTTCCTCTGAATGTGTTTACGTTCTTGATGGATAGATGGATGGATGGAGCTCGGTGAGTCAGTGTGTCGATGGTGAGCGTATAGCGTTCTGAGTCAATGTCTGGTGACAGCTTGGGAACAGTCAGCCAGCTCCAGTCCCAGGGGATGCTCAGACTAGGTCACACACACACACACACACACACACACACAGCCCAGACTGGCTTGATGCTCGCTCAATGTCACTTTGACATTTACTCTCCCAGGGAACGCTGCTGTCACTGAGGACGATGTGTCATAAAATGGAGGCAAATTTTTACAAGTTTACTCAGCAGTGTGCGCACGTACACAATAATACAGTAGAATACTGTATATTGTAATGTTTTGTGGTTTGAATCTACTGACGTCCAGCTGTTTGAAATCAAAAGTTTATGACACTTTTAAGATCTGCTAATAGTTTCCCTTTTCAACATGATGGATGAACATATTGCACAAAATTTTGTTGAATGTCCCACGTCTGCTGCCAGAAACTCATCCGGCCAGACTCACAGCATCGCACTCTGTCAAAGTCACATGTGCACACACACATCTTCAAAAACACACATATGTTTACATACACAACTCTTCCCCTTTCTCTCTTTCTTAACCTTATTTCTTTTACAGACACACATGTGAATATACCTCTTCAACACAATTTCTATAATGCAGACACACCCAAAAGCACACAAACGCACCCACAGATACACAAACACACACACATTTCCTGGCTGACCATGTTGTCCCAGCTTCCTGTCAGATGGTGTCATTTGGCCAGACAAGGTTGCTCTGCTCCACTTGCCTGCATAAACGTCTATCCTAACAAGGTATTTAAAGGGTCACTTCACACAAATTATCAAAATTGTTTAATCCTCATAGCTGTGGAAAATGTGCGTTTGGAAACTAAACAGGCACGTGTCTTTCCACAAACAAATTCCCAGTTACTCTGGATGACCCACAAACCTCATGGCTCCTGCTTCACCATCCCACCCCCCCACCTCCAACTACCTCCTTCTCCTCTATGCTCATGTTCCTTTCAGTTCATATCTGTCAGTTCCTCGTGATGCCTTTTCCTCTTTTCATTTCATCCTGTCACAGATACGGTTGCCACGGAGAACATGGATGTTAGAGGGGAGGTGGAAAACAATCTAGGAAACTAGGTTAATGTTTGGTGAGGAGGTAATGTTTGGTTTGCATGGTGTGGAGCTGTCTCTCAGGTGGTTAGGGTTATTAAAGTCACCCTGTTGGTGGGTTAAACTGTGCATGAGGGTATGCATGTTTGTGTGTGTGTGTGTGTGTGTGTGTTTGGTCTCAGTTCAGTACAGGGTTAATAATGTGGGTTGGGGGTGGAAATTCCAGGTGGAACGCTTTTAGTTTCTGAACTAAATTTGCATGACGTGGCCATGGCAATGTGCCAAGTGTGTGTGTTAATGTGTGCACCTGTTTTGATATGTGCGTACATTTGCCAGAAATGACAAAGGTACGCGTTCATGTCTGCGTGTGCACGTGTGTGTTTACGTGTCTGTGCTGCCATTTGCATATATTATAAAGTGTATTTATTTGTGCGTGTACAGGTATGCAAATTCACACGAATGTGCAAGAGACTGTGTGTCTAGGTGTAAATCGTTTATGTGCGACTGTGCGTGTGCAGACATGCATGACAGGGTATATCAAGGCGGTATGCGCCACAAGTAGAAACAATATCTGATGTCTTCATCTCTGCCTGCATTCAGTTCAAAGCCAAGCCACAGCGTGAACGTTCCTGCACGTAAGACAACTGCAAAGGGAAGCTGATGATAAGTTTAGAGCTTCAGAACTGGCTAAAGGCTGAAACACGCTGCTCCAGCGCACAGATACAGCAGCTGTTTTCTTTTATGCTTGTTTATATTTATACTTGTTTATACTTACATACAACATGTCTAATGTTCTATGTTTTTTCTTTTTCTCTCTGCAACAAACCTCCCGACAGGATTTGGGTCAACCAATCAACATGCTTGAGGTGCTGGTCTGCACAGTGGGTTGAGATCTGGAGGTCTGCACGTCGGCCACACTGCAAACCTCTTCAGGGAAGGGTGTTATGGGTAGTCGTAGGTCAGTCTCAGGTTCACAGAAAGACGTTTAGGTGTATTTAAAAAAAAAAACATGATTCAAACTCAACTTTCAGGATGCCACTGAGGCAGATTGACCATCCTTGATCAGGATAATGAGGACGACCTCTTTCAGAGAGATGAAGGTGTCACAGAACACAGCAGCAGTATTGTTCTCTCTTTTACGTGGGAATAAGATGCAGCGAGGCAGCTTAGTTGAAAGCCCCATTTGCGATGAGTGATACTACTGTACCCCCTTCTCACCCCGACATTCAAACATGGACACTTAGCTGCAATGCAGACCACATGAACTTGGGAACAGGGACTGCGTTTTAGGCCTTTAACCCAGCAAGTATTTGGTGGTCAAAACATCCTGCTGAACTTCCCGTATATATTTTGAAAAAACACTAACAAAACTCAAAGCAAGTAAAACAACTGTTAAATGTAAGATAATGTACTCCGTCATGATCTGTAAACTGAGAACCAAGATAAAAAAGTCAAGAAGACAAATAGATTTAAAGTAAATATTATATTGTCTACTGTATGGTACTATTGAGACATGGGACATTGAGACATAGAAAATGGGGCTGTAATGAGAACTTGGGCTCATTTTCAGCTCTGTGTGGGTTTGTCACGCCAGAGGCTGCCAGTTTCCATTACCTAGAGTCCAAACCTGCTCCACTTGGGCTTGGAGTGCTCTGTTTGCTCAAAATGGTCTTGGCACGCTAATGTGTAGTACACCTAACTCAACAAACACTGTGTCAGCCATGGAGTAATGTGTGTAATGGGGAGTTAGGCTCACTTTGTTCATACTCAAGAAAAGCATGTATACTTTTCTCCCCTTGCTTTTTCTCACTGGCTCTCTATCTTTTACATGCATATTAATACAAACATCAGACAAGTGTTGCTAACACTGAAATGTCATGAGAAATTGTTCAAAGTCATCGAGCTTTCACATCATGCAAGAAAATCATCCCTGTCTTCCTTTTGCTCCACTCTGTTTCTGTGTCTTTGTACCTTCTTTGTTTGTTTGCAGCTTTTCAGCCACACTAGCAGCACGGTGCTAGGGATGGCAATGCCTCTCGGTCGCTTCAACGCTTTGGTCCAGACTGACACATCACAACTACTGGATATATTGACATTACATTTTGTACCACATTTATTCTGCACAGGATGAATCCTATTCACTTTGGTGATCCCCTGACTGTTCCTTTAGCGCCAATGGAAGTTGACATTTTTGGCTTTCAGTAAAATGTCTTGGAATCTGTTGGATGGATTGGCATGAAATTTGGATCTGACATTCATGTTCCCCTCAGAATCAATTGTAATAACTTTGGTGATCTTCCAACTTTTTCATCAGTTCAATATATATATATACATATATATATATATATATATATATATATATATATATAATAATGTCCAATACTTTTGTTTATAATCACATTACCTGCAAAACTAATGACATTCCCATCAGCCTCAGCTATGTTTTGTGTTGAGTGCTACTAAGCAGATGTAAGCATGTTAACATGCTAAACTAAGATGCTGAAAACAATAAACTTTATACTTGCTAAACATCAGCATGGGAGCATGTGCCCAAGTGCTAAAATGACGCTAAATGATTTACTCTCATTAAAAATGAATTTTGAAATAAATCTTGTAATAAAAGGTTGCTATTGAAGCCCCTAACTGGAATTATTTTTAAATGACTTTAAACTAATTAAAAAGTCTAATTATGTAGCATATAATTATGTCATTGTTCTGGTGTACTCCAGCTGTAAAAGTGGCTTTAGACATAAAATATGAAACATGTCACTTCATGTACTGAATAAAACCTAACCAACATGAGCTAAAAGATCAACTGCCCCAGTGCTAACAAACCGCTATTGATGTTTTAGCTCTTATTTTGTGCGGGAATAGATTTAGTTTGAAGTTAAAATGTTGTGAGTGTACATAACAACATTTTATAAAATATTCACTTGCAACTTTGTGAGACAAAGAAATCCCAGAGAGAGAAACGTCTCCGAAAAGAAAAAGAAACAGACAGCAGAAATCAAAATAATGAAAAGAAGTTTCATTTCTCTGCACCTGCATCTGTGTTTCTCCATATGTCTCCAGTATCTAACTTTTTTGATTCCATATCTTTTAACAGACGGGACTCACAGATCCAGGGTGTTGTGCGTGTGCGTGTGTGTGTGTGTGTTTGCAGTGCATGCCTGCTCTGTGAGGCCAGTTGAACAAGAAGATATCCCCTAGGAATCTCCAAACATGGTATCATGAATTTTTCAACACTGACATCCGCCATCTGCACCTTGGCCAACACAACACACACATACACACATGCATCTGCTCTCTTTCAGTCTGCCTCACCTCTCTCTCTTCCTCTTGGTGTGTTTTTGAACACTCTGCATCTGGTCGCAAAAACCCCTGCCAGTACATTTTACACTTACAAAGCGCATTCTACTGTCAAAATGTTTAAAAAGAGAGAGACAGGTAGAGAGGGGGGGGGAAGAAAAGAAAGGAAAAACAGAAAGAAACTAAGTGAGGGGCAGAGGCAGAGAAAGATATTGAAATTTCTGTTTGATTAATAATATTGATAAAGCAATTTTTCCCAGTTCGATGAGGCATATTGACCTAAAAAAAGACGTGAGAGTCGGTTGAAAAGCGTGAGGCTGAGAAATCGAGGGAACGCGTTTGGTATGCAGGATGTAATGCGCAACATGCAGGGATGAAAAACAAAACACAGTGTAATGCTGCTGCCGCCGGATAAATGACCAGCTATCACAAAGTAAAGAGCTACATGGATTTATTTGCCTGGTGTTGGTGGAAATGATCAAGAAAAGAAAAAAATGCAGAGGCACAAATGAAGTAGCACATGAGGTCGCACCCAAACACATACACACACACACACACACACACACACACACAAAAACACTAAATGTGTTTGCTCTACTGAAAGTATTAGCTCAGTAGGGTTCTGTTTTTTTCTGCTGACTTTGAAAACACAGCATTGAATGCATCTTTGTGTGTTTATGATAGTGTATCTGAAGAATTAAACATTGTTATGTACATTCAGAAAAGAGAGAGAGAGAGAGAGAAATTATGATGATGGTGATGATTTAAGAGGAAAAGGTATTTTATTCACTGCAGTCGGCCTCAGTCCCAATTAGTCACACAATTGGCTTGTGCCAAGCAAGCTGAGCACAGCACAGTCTACTATAGCCTGAAGGGACAGTGTGTACACACACACACACAAATACGCACACATAAGTAAATTATGCACATGAAAATGCACACACATATAAATACTGTATTGTACACACACACACACAAACACACACTAACTGCTCTCAGAATAGCTCATACTTTCAGACATACACCCACACACCAACCTAATTACAAAAGCACAGGCTGTATGGGCACACACACACACACACACACACACACACACACTGTACAAACACTGTACACACACATAGTCATGCCCAGACCCTCATATGGCACATGGACATGTATGATTCACACAAACTCTCACAGTATACTAATAATTAACAAACTAACACACAATACACATGTTTACCTACACCATATCCCCACATACTTACATGCTCACACATTTACACAAAATCATAGTGTACACAGCAAACACACACACACACTATATATATATATTCTGTATCTTAAACATGCACACACATTACAGATGTACACTGACACATACTGTACAGGTACTGTATATTGTACTATGGTGCTTATAATACATTTTCACGTCCATCCTTGTGGTGTGTGTGTGTGCGGGCATGTGCACGTATGCGTGTGTGTCTGTGTGTGAGTGCCTGACAATGAGTGAAAGAAAGAAAGGCTTAACATGCAATATCACACAGAAAAAACACAAACATACATACATAGAATACACACGCGTGCACACACACACACAAACACACACACACACACATAGAAATGCCAATGGGCTAACTTGATTCATAGAACAAAACTACTGAGACGCACATGTTTTAAACATATAACTGCCTCTCTTATTCTCTTTCTGTCCGTGTACGTCAGGACAAGACAGTGTCTGACGCTGACTTCATTATGCTCAGTTGGATGCCTTATTTCCTGAAGATCTGATCTTGACGTGTCACAGTTCATTAATAGCAGGATGAGGACACATTATCTGGAGTGTGGCTCAGTATGTTATGTCAGAGGAAGAGACCTGCAAATTGTCGGCCTTTTAAACTCCAAAAATAGGGTGCCAAACTTAAATGGACAAACTAACAATACCTGAAAGAGTAGCTCTACACTCGACATTGTATGGAGGAAAAGCACTGCTGCACTGACCTCTGTGGGTTGAGAGGTATAAACCCTCTGACCACACGCGGTGTTGTCGTGTGTGTGGTCTGATGCACTTGAATGTAATATTTTTATACATATCATATTTAATACTCAGTAACGGCCTAAAGATCCACTTTGTTTCTTTGAGCTGAAGCCAGCTTCATTTCCTGTTCCAGGAGCTTTTTGCCTTCAGTCCAGTCTTCAACAAGTGGAGCAACCCCAGTATCCCAAACCCCATTTTGGGCAATTTGGCACCTCTCAGGTTTACGTCCCATGCAAACATTTATTGCCAAGGCAAGAAATGGCGTGGCCTTTATGTAGCGAGATAGAAAGTAAGGGTGTGGAGGTCACGGTGGTGGATGGGCATGTAGCATATGTCACTTTCAAGTCTGTATCTTATTGCTGACCAAGTCTAACCCCATTTTATTTCCCATGACAACAGTCTTTCCGTTAAATAAGACGTACTGCAGCTATCATGTGCAGATATTGGAGAATTTGAAAAACGTTGTTCGTTATTTTTTCTGAAATTGTCCAATACAATCAACACTTGTTCCTGGCTACAGGGTTGAGGGCAACACATCACATATCAGTTGATCTGCGGTCCGCTGGCTGCCGTGGTCAGTCAAGAACATGACAGTGTTTGTCTATAACTCCTGCTCTGTTCACTCACACACAATATGCCTGAATGTCACAGTCCACACACAAGACATAAGGAAATAAGTTGGATGAAGCTAATTATGGCACAGAGTGTTTCTGCACATGTCCCACACATACAGACCCGCTACACACGCAGCCAGGAAGTCACACTGATCTTGCAAAAACATACACAATCACACCCAGACACGTCAAAGCACGCACAAGCACACACAAATGACACACACACACACACACACACACACACATGAAAACACACACAGGCACATATATCCATACACAGAATAGAATGTTTGCACTACAAGGTCAGAAGATCACATGTGTTTGCAGGCGCTCAGGGACTTGTAACACACTGCAGGTACATACACATGGCAGTTTTATTTGTCCTGTGTGTGTGTTCGCCTTCATGTGTGTGCCTGCATATAGTTGTGTTTGCGTGTGTGTGTGTTTGCCAGTGTGTGAATAGGCGTCTATTTATCCAGCATCAAACCAGACCAGAGTTTATCCAGAGACCAAAATCATAGGGATAGGGTTTCTTTCTCTGCCGTTTCCTATTACTGCAGGGATTAGTCATTGCAGATCTGCAGACCATTTCACTGACGGACAACTGTGTGTATCTGTGCGTTTCAGGAGGTCAGTTGTTGATGGGTTTCTGTCCTCATCTTTGACCGCATGTGCTTTCATAAAAACAGAAAAGCAAAACAAAGCAGAAAACAACAATAGATTAGAATAGAGATTTTGACTAACAGTTCTTAACTCAGGGACCTCTTACTAGCTTTTCCCCACAGCTCTCCACCATATCCCATAGCTGATCAATGATGACAACTGGGCAAACTCCATCCGCTGATGAAGATGGCGAAATGTGGTTGAAAAGCTAGTAAGTAGACATTTGTTTCCTTCTCAAACTGCTACTTCCAAAGTCAAGAATGAACTTTCACACTCAGCTGAATAGAATAAAATAGAACAAGGGAGGAGAAAATGGAACTGAATTAAAGACGATTCATTTTAACATTAAATACAAGAATGGCTGAGTGGCATATTGAAAATCTGAGTCAGCGTCCAGTCTGCAGACTATACGCTTTCATGGAGCTTTTATATGAAACATTTCAAACAAAACAACAAAAGAACGCTGATTTAATGCAAAGCAGCAAAGCAGTTTGATATTACATGAGTCTTAATAACCTAAAACAGTAACAGCAAGTGATTGTTTCCAGACCTTAATCAGGGATAAATCTTCTGCAGAGGAAACAGAGATGCCGGTGTTTCCATTAACAGCAGCCTCGACAGAGCACATGTGGTATAAAGACAGAATAAGACTCACTCCTTCTCGGGTCAAAAACACTCTTGCTCACGATCACCACCATCAAGGGGCACTCAAAATCACTAACTGAAGAAGATGCACTGTAGGTGAGGCAGGTTGAGGAGGAGCAGGTATACAGAAAATGCCAATTACATATTAATAGGCTGTCTGCGCAGCCTGTGATGATCTCACTGTGCCCCAGCACGGATGTTTCCTTTCATAAGTAGATACAGTCAGGACCTCTTTGCCCACCATTCATATTGCATTACACAGCCATACCTGCATGACAGTATCCTCTTTGAGAGCAAAATACATGTATCCTACCCTGTCCATAAAGCTTTATATCAGGCTTCCACACAAGTAAAGACAAGACAGTGAGTAAAATGGGAGGCAGCAGGTTTTTATTTTTACTCTGCAGCAGCAATGTTATAAAATGTGCTCTGTGAAGGGAGCTATCATCGCGAAGCGTGTTGAGAAACACCAGATATCACCATGACATATGATGCATGCAACAAGCAAGGAACGCAGAGAGGGAGTGTGTGTTTTGTGTGTGTGTTACATGTAGAAAAACAGGGTGAGAGGGCAATACAGGCAGCGATGAGGTATAAATACAGAGCAATCAGTTGCTTGTGTGTTTCTGCCTGTGTATATGTGTGCAATTTGTATTTGTGTATTTTAAACCATAGCTGCTTTTCCTGATATCGACAATGAAAGAAAGAAATAAAGAAAAGATCTGAACAAACCAAAATAACAGGAGTAAATTGAATGCAGTATTTCAAAGCAGAAACACCGACACTGCAGGTTGTATGTCACAGTTGAGTTCTTATATCCCTGTTGGTTATGTTTCATGTTGTTCCCTGTACCTCATTATCTTAATTTTGGCATGTGAAGGCCGTCCATGTACTTATTTTGATTTCAGTGTTTGAAGCAGAATAAAGAAAAAAGAAATCTTTAATTTGGAGCCGGACTTCACTCACAAGTGAGGTGTTTACCCACTGCGTGTGTGTGGGTGTGTGTGTGTGTGTGTGTACTGTATCCCGTGTGTGCGCGTGCAGTAGAAATAGCAGGGTTGAAATTAACGGCGGAATTTAGTGAGCATTTATGTAGCGTGACTGACAGCGTGCGTGGGCGCGCGCGCGCGTGTGTTTGTGTACGTGTGTGTGTGTGCAGAATAATTGGGACTTCAATGCCCACAATCCCCACAGACTCCTCAGCTCCCCTCCGCCCTCCGCCCTCCGCCTCCGCCTACACCCATTCAGTGGCCGGGTAGACCAGCGATTGGCCTGATTGCACCATGACATCATGACCCAACGTGGGGTAACCTTAGGATGATTGGTTGGAACATGGCATCCCTTTGGCCAATCAGAATGCAGAAACAGTCCTCAAACAAGAAAGAGCTTTTAAGGTGGAACCGAAGAGTTGCTGGTTTCCCCTTTCAGCAGTCTAAATTGAGATGTGCGTGCATTAAACTGGAGTTTTCCTCGCATTTAGAGCTAGTTGTTCTTGAAATAGTAGGTTACAAGGTAGGCCTACGCGCAGTTACCTAACTGACAGGTGACCCTGAATGTAAGTTATATCGTCTCCGGCGATTATTTACTATTTTCAAGTTAATGTGTAAACATGAGGCTGCTCTGGTTGTCTTGTGGTTTTGTTTGTCTTTTCTGTTCTGTTGTCTTGTTGTACACTGTCAACAAGCTAGCTTGAAAATCGGCATTCATTCTGTTAGGCTAAGCTAAGGAAGCTAACAATCGAAAACTGTAGTGTTTTTGTAGCAGAGTTTGGAAATGTTCACGACAGAAAGTGACAAAATGATCATAACTTTTCATCAACTCTGTTAAATAGTTGTTGCCAATTTTCATTTAAGGACCCAGTCAAACCTCATACCCAGAGTCCCATTTGGTAAAATAGACACTGGTTGAATTAACGCATTGAGTACAGTAAGAACAGACACTTTTATGCATTCTCTTATATCAAATGTATTAAATGTTAGCTTAATGAAACTGCCCGGTGTAGTTTGATCCTGTGGCCCTCCTGGGCTCGTTCCTCGGCCTGGTGACCACTGGCCCAGGCAGTGTGAGCTGCTCAAATAAATCATATGGTTCTTGTCATTTATAAACAAAGAGCAGTTGGGGTTATGTAGGCTACATGTTATGTGACCCGGATGAGTGCTGCTATTCTGTTAGAAATGTTTACTATTGAGTAGTCAGCTAATATAATGTAGATGCTGACCATCACTCTGACGGTGCTGACTCTCCTGTATCCCTGTATTCAAGATCTGTAGAGAAACTGCAGTCTGTTTGCTAATTTTGTCTCCAAAATTGTTCAACAGTTTGTCTTTTTGATTGTTTAGAAAACAATTACGATGAAAACTGTTAAGTGACTACGAGCTAAGAGGGATGAAGTTAGTTGGCATTCACGTTGTCAACTTGGCCAGGTGTGATGTGACATGGCAAATCCGCTCACCCTGTGTTGCTGTGGAAACATGTTATAGATCAAGGCAGTATTATGAAGCGCTAGTGGTAAATCTAACAGCAAGCGTTCAACCTATGTACCTTCTGGACTGTGTTGATGTCTGTCTGTCTCGTGTTTGTATGCCTGCCCATCTGTCTCTCTGAAACCCAGTACGAGGACCCGGGGGAATAATTACCTGCATAATCCATTCTAGACAATTAGATAATGCTGATTAGTACAATGGGCTACATGAGGAATGGTGGGGGTTGGTGGTGGGAGCATCATTGACTGTAGGTGTGTGTCTGTGTTTGTGTGAAAGAGAGATTTTGAATTAAGGCAGAGGGGAAGACGAGCAGGAAACACAAAATGAAAGGTACGAGTGTCCAAAATGGATTCATCTGAGAAGAACAACATTTCATGGCATTAAGGCCCTGGGTTTGAATCTTGGACAGCCTTGGCCTTTCTCTGTGAAGTTAGTGTGCTGTGTTGTGTAGTGTGAAGACATGCAGGTCAGGTCTGAACTGTTTGTACTGTGGATGTGAAGCTGCTCTGGTGGCTTGTTCAAAAATGATATGATGCAATAAAGGTAATTAAAAAGGACAATGCCATTAGTTGAAGTCAGAATAATGAAATAGAACTAGTCATTGACAAATACCGTGATCATTTTATTACCAGTTGCAATTTTATCTCATAACTTTGATATTAATTACTTTACAAATGTTTCTTTAAATGTATTACTTATTAATACATAATAACAAAACATCAACACATACCCAACCTCCCTAACCCTCAACCCCCCCCTGCAAACCAATGCATTTTTATGGAAATCCTGCCTTCTAACTAATAGTTTCAACCTGCTTAGTATCAGTGATCTCATGCTGTTAATACGAGGCCTTCATCAGTGTTGTCATCACAAACTTAAGATGAGACGGTAGTGTATGTAAGTAATTTTTTCACCCAAATGCCCACTACATGTCCTGACCTGACCCTATGTGCATAACATTTACATACATAGTTTCTTACACAGAATAGCACAATGGTTACTTACCATCAGATATTGGGGGTAATTGCTAAAATAAGTTACAGTGCAAATTCTAATAAACTTTGCAGAGTTTGAGTTGATTAACATAAGCCAGCATTAGGTTTCCCCAAAAGGATCTATAGTTTTTGGTAAGAGACTGCATTGGATAATAGGATGTCCGTATGTGACCTTAATTGAAGCTATGGGGCTGCCCTCTGGCTAACCCGCTTGTTATCACATGCAGTTTCTGTCTTACTGGAAACCCTCCACGGGTGCCAAGACTGACTGTGTCCGATTTTACAGTGTCGGATTAATGGCTGTTTGATCAAGTTCAAAGGCAGAGCTGCCCTGGATAAACTTATTATAAACAGCGCCAAAAGACGTCTGGGCCAGCCTGGTGTACACTGTACATGGAAAGGCTTTACATACCAGGTCTTAGTTGGTCCAGATCCATTCTGGGAAGTCCTGTAAATAACATGTGCACCGGAGCCAACAGTCAAAAGTAAGCAGACAGACATTTTTATCTTGCTGTAGCAGGGATATTTGTGGGGTGTTACAGTGGTAATCTTCAAGTTACCCGACTTATTGATTTTGATGACATCTTTGGTGGTAAGTGGATGTTGCTGTGGTGTTTCTGCACTGCAGTTTTGCCAGATATCGCTACACAATGTGTGGCCCATATTTTTACGTAAAGTTTAGTGGAATTACTATTCGAGGTAGCACAGTTTCTTTACTTCTGTTTTTTTTGGAACTGCCCAGTTCTTCTGTTTATTCCAAACGAACCGCTGCTGCTGCTGCTGCTGCTGCTGCTGCTGCTGAGGGGAAAGTAAAATGAATCACTTCCTTTGTGTAAAGTGTTTCTTCCCCAAAAGACCACCTACTAACAGATGGTTGGAATAGCAAATGTAAAAACTGAACAGGGTATGAGTTAAATCAATATAGTATCATATCACCTGGCAATAGGGCAGCAAGAAAAACATATTTACTTAGACGTATCATGAATCATTTTACTATGTATCGTTCTCATTTGCTTCAGTATATTAGTAACTAATATGTTTGGGATATGTGTGTATTAGATGGCTAATAGTTTACTGTTTAGAGAGAGCTGTTTTACAAGTGTGATTCTCAGCCATGTATCATGGTTCCTGAGCAAGACACTTAATAAGGGTTTGTACAAAGTCACAATCACCCATTTCTTTAAAATGAAATAATCCCGTGGTCTCCTGGCATTTATAGTAACAATTTAGAAGTGATGATAAAGGCGTAGAGAGTTTGGACATTGCTTGAATGTGACCCTTGAAAAGATGTACGAACCCTGCTTAATGTAATGCCTGACAACCTGCTAGGTCATTGTACATCTGCAGATAAAACACCTTTTTAAATATGTACATGTGTGCGCGCGTGTGCGTTTGTGCAGGTTTGTTTTTCTGGCACGTGACTTGTAGCTACATTGCACATACTCGTAACGTGTGTTGTCATGATGCCTTTTAAGGTTTGCAGCATGCACGCTAACTACTTTTGTTATAATCTGATTATTGCAACTGACATTTCATTACTGGTTTTTATGAGCTCAAATCTGAGGGAGGATTACCTGATAAACAGACCTGGGCTACTTGGTAATGTTTCTCATAATTGTGCCATGTGAGTCTGATTTGTTACAGTGTAAGCAAGCGTTAGATAGGTCACACAATGAACTGGATGCACTCAGATGTTTATTTATACACAAACAGCTGCAAATAATCTGTGCAAAAACCCAAGAAAACAAAACCCAAACAAAACGATGCACCTCTATTTTCTTTCTCGTATTTTGTGTGGACCTAGACCGGATTAACTGGGAGTGATGTTACTTTTCTGTTGCTCTTTGGATGAAGTTTCTCTGTTTGGGAGGGGTTACGAGTTGACGTACATGATTTGGCGTGGTGATGCATTTACACTTGACAAACAAAAGTGTGTTTACACCTGCATTTATATGTGATTAAGGAGGATTGGATAGCTATCCAATCATCCGAGATGCATTTTAATGCAATGTGTTAACTGGATAATAAACTTATCACTCTAAGTAACTTGTGTGTGTGTGTGTGTGTGTGTGTGTGTGTGTGTGTGTGTGTGTGTGTGTTTGTGTGCTGCGTAACAAGTGTGTCCAAATAGCTGTCATGAATTTGTGCATAAGTATCGGAGCGTTTGTGTGTGTGAATCTCGATCCATATCAGTGTGAGCCTAAGTCTTTGTGCATGACTGATTGCTTTGTCTGTCTGACCACAACTGAAAAGGGATCCATCTCTCTCTCTTTGCCTCTCTCTCCTCCCTCCGCCTCGCTCGCTCGGTGTGACTGGGTGTCTCTATCTACTCAGTTCCACCTTAAGAGGAGCTTTAGCAGCCTGTCGTGTTTGTGTTGAAGCCAACAGGCACAATATATTACAGTCTAGGGCTTGCTGCTGAAAAGCCCGCTGGATCCTCCACTGACCTGCTGTTCTTTCCTGCTTTCCTCTCGCGTTTTTTCCACATTTAGATTAAAAACAAAGCTCTCACTCTCTCTCTCTCTCTCTCTCTCTCTCCCTCTTCCGCCCTCCCTCCTTCTTCTTCTTCTCCTCCTTCTTCTTCTTCTTTTCTGCGGCAGAGGCTTCAGTGTGTCAGACAGAGGGTGAAGAGGAGGGAAAAGCAGAGAAGACTATTTGGACGGAGCTGTGTGTGTTTACGTTTGTATGTTTCGCCATTGGACGGCCGGGTGAAGGGGCACGAGGAGCAGAGGAGGAGGAGGAGGAGGAGGACAAGAAGAAGTGAGCCTGCATGGATGAAATTCTGTGTGTCATGTCAATACGTGTGGACCTTGACTGATCACAGGTTGAGGAAAAGGGAGAAAGACACTGAGGCGAAGACGAGGAGGTGGAGTGAGAGGAGGAGAAACTGAGACTTTGGTTTTACTGGGAAAAGAAGAAGAAGAAGAAGAAGAAGAAGAAGGAGCTGCTGAAGTCTTGTGCTCCATTTTATCATGACATTGTTGGATAAACGAACCGACGGACTTCACTTGTGTGTCAACAAGAATTCGCCATAGGAGACCGAGCGAAGGGAGAGCCAGGAAGAAAAGAAGGAGAGAGACTGGAAGAGTAAAGACTGCTGTGTTCAACCCAGCTAAGGAGCAGGACCTGGACTCACTGAGTGTGTGTGGGTTTGTGTGAGGCTGTGTAGCCGGTGGAGGGCAGAGGAGTGGAGGGCCAGGGGACTAACCTGGCCATCAAACGGACTGGCAGCCTCTCCTCTCCTGGGATCATGTACCCTCAGGGCAGGCATCCGGTAAGTACCTCCTTATGTCTCTTTCTCCTGTCTGTCTGCCTCTTCCTCTATCTGTCTCTCCATCTCTCTCCGTTTCTGTCTCTCAGCTGCAATATCTCTGTCGCTTCTCATGTCTCCCATTTGCCTTATCACTTCCTCTTCCTCTGTCCTCTTCGTTCCTCTCTGCCTCTCTCATCTTGTGTCTTTCCTCCTTTTACTTCCTCTTGGTCTCTCCTTATGTCCCTTTGCTTCTTGGTCTGTGCTCAAGTATTTTCTTGTCTTTGTCTTTCTGTCCTTCTGTCTGTCTTTTTCAGCCTGTCTCTGTTGTCCCTCTCTTAGTTATAGGGACTGTACTGTAACATGAGGAGTGATACGTGAGGGGAGGGGGGTGTTTGGGCTAAGAGATTCCCAGTTATGTACACACACACACACACACACACACACACACACACACCACCTCCCTCTCTGTCAGCTACAACCAGGTGCCTTTGAGATTGTGTTGATGGTTGGCTGTGTAGGTGGCATACAACTGAATCTGTACTTCTCAGCTTGTGTGTGTGTGTGTGTGTGTGTGTGTGTGTACATTTGCGTGTGTATATGTGACACTGTTTGTGTGCATGGCGCCATGTGTGTGAGAAGAGACCTGTCTGTATTAAATGTGTGTGTGTGTGTGTGTGTGTGCATGTGCGTAAATTGCTCGGTACAACTGTCAGCTGTCCATTTGCTAATTTCTGTTGCTAAGCAAACACACATACACACACACACACACACACACACACACACACACACACACAGACCATTTCATTGATAGTTAAATTCCGCTTAATTCATTTCCATTACTACTAAGAAAGGTCGTGAGTGCACAAGTACTTCCCCTTTAATACCTCTGTAAAGTCCCTCCTTGGTTTTCACCCTTCATCAGTGGTGAGAATTTGCTGTTAATTTACCTGGCAGGTTAAAATAAAGGTTAAACACGTAGAGTAAAAAGCAGAGATGAATGACAGCTTTAGGCTCAGTCTGGCTTAGGCCATTTGTTTCAAAGGGTCTGGTTGCTATAATCAGATTTGGTTGTCAGTCTCTTTGTATCTGCTACAAATGGGTCAGTGGCCACTTTGCCTTGCAGCCAGCCAGCCAGCCAGCCAGCCAACCACTCAGTCAGCCAGTAAGCCAGCCAGCTAGCTATCACACAGAATTATGAATGACATTTTCACAAGAGGAAGGCATGAGGAATCAATTATATGTACAGAGAGAATGCTAATAAGCCAGCCGCTGGAATAGAAGGGAGAGAGAGAGACTCTGAGAGAAACAAGAGAGAAGTGAAAAACAAAGGGAGAAAGTGAAAGATGTAAGAGCCAAGAAAGAATTCTTTAAAAAGGCACGGCCGGGGGTGGAAAGAGAAATGAAAATGAATAAGAAATGCAAAGGAAGAATAGAGTGCGAACCTTCCTCTGTTCTCCTTTAGAGGCGTATCAGAGAGCTTCCTGCTGCGATGTTCTGCGTTTGTGATAAAGTTCAATCCCAGATTGAGCCAACTCCAACCAATCGATAGCCTCTATCTCTCTTCTGTCTCTCCTCTGTTTTTCTCCCTCTCTGTCTTTTCTCTCTCTCCTCTCTTCCTCTTCAGCCCTCTTTTGCCAGTGGAACTTTATTTCTGGTGATGCTATGAAATGTGATCTGTGGAGAGGTGTGAGGGTGCAAAGAACAGTTGTGTGTTGGTGGTTACAGACTGTGTGTATGTATGTCTGCATGTACATTTACATACACGTGTGTGTGAGTGTGTTCGTCTTCATAGATTCAGGAAAATATGCAGTTAATCTAGTTTTTTGTAGCTGCTTTTCTAAGCGCAGCTGGAATTTAACTCCTTTCAAAACTCTACTTTACTGGTGCATTCAAGGAAGATCCAATATTTCAGTCATAGTTGGCTGCTAGAAAACATTGCATTAAAGAGCTCAGGTATGTTGCCAGAAAATGAAATTGGAAGCCCAGGCATGTCCACTTGGACATTGTGGAAAAGGCTAAATGAGCTTTGTTGCATTGTGCTATTCAGTAGTTGAGTGTCAAATCTCAGCTTTTCAAAATAGTCTCTTCTTGCAACTGCATTACCACAAGATTAACTCTGACAGAAAAGCAGGATTGATGAATCGTTCACTGTGGTAACGTAAGAGTTTCTTCAGGTTGATTTGCAAACCATAATCGAGTTGACTAGCTACTTTTAAAATGAAGAACATCAGATTTGAAATGACATTTTTGTGAAAATCGATCAGCAGTGATGTAAAATGTGTGATTTGCAGTCAATCTCTTGCAAAGTTTTGATGGTACTGTGTAAGTACACAACTACACACCTGTTACTTAAGAGACTTCCCAGTAAACAGGTTTGACTCTGTTCGATGGACCCGTGCTGGTGTCAGTCAAACATCATGGCCAACGACAGACAGCCAGAGAGGACAGAGCTGCCTTGAATGCTGCTATTTTCAACCCCTTTGTGTCCCCTCTGGAAACCCTAAGGAAGGTGTCTTCAGTGTTAATAGAGAAATGTACATCCAACGCTGGAGCAGTGTTTTTTTTATTTTTTTATTTTATGAGACAATAAGTCAGACTTTGTTCTCCTCACTCTGTGGCAGGAAAAGGTTAAAAACCGAGGGCTGATTTGCCAGGCGAGCGGAGTTGTAATTGGTTCCACTGGATTTTTGTGGCATGCGTTATCGAAACTGTGTGTGGGTGTGGGTGGGTTGTGTTAATGTGTTTTTGGTGTGTGTGATTGATTTGTATGTGCCTGTGTCTCTTGCTTGCCTGTGCTTTGTGAGTGTATATATTTTTGTATTAACAGTGTGTGTTGCCTTGTTTGTTGACTTAGATGTGTGTGAAAAAGTGTGTTCATCTCCTGTGTGAGGCTCAGTTTTGTTTTACTTGTGCGTTTGCTCTTAAGTGTTAAGGGTCCGTGTGTGTAAGTATATGTCTTGGTGTGTGTGTGTATACCATGCACGTGTTTGTATTTGTCCTTGTGTTCCTTTAAAAGCCCTCATGTGTGCTCACAGTTGTTAAAGTGTGTGTGTGTGTGTGTGGATCTGGGAGAGGAAGGGGAAAGGAGAGAGCTGGTGGTGTGTGTGTGTGTGTGTGTGTGTTTGTACGTGTACACAGTGTGCACCAACAACAATGACTAATAAATAATGTTCCAGTTCGACCTCGACTGTTGCTGGTGATGTACAAGCCCTTGATTGGCTGCCACACCCCAAAGCGAAAGAGAGAAGGAGAGAGAGAGAGAGAGAGACTCACAATTTAAGTGTTAACACCCTTACAAACAAACACAACTCCTTCGACCATGCAGGTTTCTATAGTATTCGTAGTTCCAGAATCTATGGTTTGGTGATTGTGCGACTATACATTTAAAGCTGTCGCTCTCTGTGTGTGTGTGTGTGTGTGTGTGTGTGCTACAAAATGTTCCCCAGTCTTAGGAATTGTGGTGGCTGTGGTCTAGAGGATGACCATCAGACAGAGTTTATTCTGCAAGCGTACGACAAAGAGAGAGTTTAAAAGAGAAAAAGGTTGCAGAAGTTGGACTCCAGTGTATTTGCTGAAGGTGCAACAGTACTATATGACTATAAGAACACAGCGGATACATAATCAAATCTGCTCTGATGCTTATTATTACATCATGTGTGAGCGTCATTCAGTCACTTTCTGCTTTGGAAATGTATGCCATGATAATAAAGCGTCTGTTGAATAATCTTCCGGAGTGTGTGTGTGTGTGTGTGTGTGTGTGTGTGTGTGCGTGCGCACATGTTGGAGACAAAGAAAAAAAGAAAAGAAAAAATGAGAACATAAGTGTACCAGTGTGTATGGTACAATCTAACTGTTTGAAAATGGTTGCAACTAAATTCATCTGCGTGTTAGTGTGCACAGGGAGGGCTTCCTTCTCCTTTGGCCATGAGTAGGGTAACACTTTATTTTTACGGCCAAGTAAACAGACTATTGCCAGATATTTGGCCACAGAAATCACATATGCTCCCTTAATGAGGGCAGAGCCTCTATACGAGTGTTTGTGTGTCTTAAAGTTGGATTTTGATGTGTGTCCGTGTGTTAATGTGCACAAGATGGTAGTTGGAGTGGCAGTACATTAACTACTTATCAGTGCATGTTGAATTGTGTAAGGGCTGGATATGCAACTGTGCGCTGTGCGTGTTTGCTGTCTTGCACACTGGACCTTTTTTTTTGGCCTCTAGCTGTGTCAGGCAGTTTGTTTTTCTCCAACATTTGTGGCTGTAATTAAAGCCATGTACGGTAAACAGCACAGCAGATTTCTTTCACCTCCCACAGATGACATTCTCCCCTGCTTTCCTTTGTCCTCATCTTGTTTACATTTCATTTCATTCAGCATTTCAAAGGCAACCCCGTAAAATGGAAAAAAGTCAAGAAACTACAATACAGCTGCGACCCACAGAACAAGCAGAGTCGTACACGCAACCAAGAACTTCTAGTCAGACCTAATCAGCAACCATCCAGATTAAGTCTGCTCTCTGATTTATTAAAAAAAAAAAAAAAAAGGGGGCCATTTTCGATCCTCAAATCCTGTGTTCTTTTCTTTGTCATTAAAAGAAATGATCAGAGCGAGGCTTGGATGGAGGCCAGAGAGTCTTTTGGCTGCCAATCTTTCCCTGATTTGTAATCCACCACTGGCTTAGTGGCTGACTGGTAAGCTGCAGCATTAACTGACTTGCTCTCTGAATGACTGACTGGGAGTGACTTGATGACTGGTCAACTAGTGGACTGACTGACTGACTTTTGGTTTGCTGGCTGGTTGTCTAGCTGGATGACTGAGTGAGCGGTAAAGATCCACTGGTTCTCAGCTCAACGAGAGGCCCACTAATTCTAAATGAGCTTCTATTGTTGGGAAACTGGCAGCCGGGCTCTCTCTAAGTTATCAAAACCTCTGAGTGGTCTGCGGAAATGCAGACAAATCTGTCGGAAAGAAAGAGAAAAAATGTGAGGGCGTCATAAAAAGATGGCAGATATGTAAGTTACATTCCCATCCTTCCCTGCGGCTTGTATTCAGGCTTTCATCCACACGCAGTCCAAACCAATGAGCTGTTGCTTATGTTCATTGCTGCTCACTTCAGACACACACACACACGTACACACACGCACACAAGGGGCACTGACACTCCTCTGCCAAACTTGGTATTTCTCATCTATTCATGTGCCTTTTTCCTAAATATTTCACCAGCCAATTATTATTTCATGCGCTATCTGAATGTGTCTCTGCATGTCTCAGAGTCACACAGGCAAAAGAAAGAACAAAGGGGCTAAGGAGTAGAAGTAAAGAATGAAAGGAGCAAAAAGGGAGGGAGGAATGAGACAGCAAGAGAAAGGGCAGAAGAAAGACAAAATGTTTTGTTTGTGGGTCTTTTGTTCGAATTGATGCATCCATGCATAGGCATGTCTACTTATACCGTGTGAATGCTCATGTGTTGGTAGAAAGTGTGCCAGGGGCTAAACAGATAGACGGAGAAGACAAGCAGACAGACAGAATCGTTTCTTTCCCAATCACTCCCAGACCTGCATCTGTTTCACAGTGCTGTCTCTCTCAGGCAGCCACTGCCAGCGGTGGAAAAACAGGCAGCTGCTTGAACAGAAGACTCCCATGTGACGGACAGACAGACAGGCAGACAGACAGGCGGGCAGGCAGAGAAACTGACAGAGGGACAGATGGAACCAGACTGACCTAATATCAGACAGAATGGGGGAATACAACTGAAGTGGGACTGAAAACAAGTATTTTAAGTCACTGGAAGAAATCAAACTGTAAGACTGTTGCAACGTCACTTGGAGGTTCGAAGTGAGGCAAGGAGGCGACTTCTCAACGTTCAGTCTGTCAATTTGTGTAAGAAATTTGGGATAAACAAGTTCATTTTCCAACAGAACACTGTCCAGGCACTCTGGATATATCTATATATAATATCTATACCAGATAAATCTGATTTTAGCTTATCACAAATATATATATATATATATAGTTATTGGCTTATACACTCAGTTGCCAGCTTAGTAGGTTCACTTAGCCAAGAATAATGCAGTCTAATAGAACAGTCCTGCAATAAATCCTGCCCCGTGAAGGCTATAATGTTCAGTTTTTGTTGAAACCTTTTTAAATAGGTGTTTATTTTACTGTGTGATAATTTTAGAGGATGTAGTTTGTGGTGCTGTTGAACTGTGTTGTGATGTACGGAGGTGTTTCTGTTACTCAGCCTACCCTAGTTCATATAAATGGAGTGGACAAAATAATTAAAACACCCGTCAATATAGCAATTGCTACACAAACTGTAGCCTCCGAAATGACCATGCGGTTGGTTTAACATCTCTAAAACAGTTTCACCCAAAAACCTTCATAAAGAAAGGATTATTGCACGACTGTTGTATTAGACTGCATTAGTGTGAGCTAAGTGTACCTGATGATAAACTGATAACTGAGTTCATGTTGGCTGATAATTAAGAAGAAATTGCAGTACAGACTGGCGCTCAATTAATTACATTATCTTGTTGCGCCCTCTTCTTCTGCAATGGTTTAATGGCACTGACTGGATAATTAGCACCACCAGCTGTTTATCTTGATGAACCAACTCCTGATGGTGGTGGTGGAAAACCTGGGTTAATTCACATTTCTTGTTTTTTGTTCTCGAAATTTGGTTAAAACGTTGCGCTACATGACCATTCCGGTGATGGCAATGGCTGACATATATACCTAAAGTCATTTCATCTTTTTTTTTTAAATCGTATTAAGGTGCTTGCATGTTATTACATTACTTATACTGCTAGTTTATCTCATGTACAATCCAACTTGGGACGGACAGACTGACAAACATACAAACAGGTGATGGTGAGGGCCAGTGGGTCCCACCCCCGTACTGTTATGTGATC
>JAVQJL010053009.1:0-38294 GCA_036024295.1 Nannoperca obscura
AGCACAACTTTTAGATTCGCAAGCACAACTTTTAGATTCGCAAGCACAACTTTTAGATTCGCAAGCACAACTTTTAGATTCGCAAGCAAAGCTGTGTGTGTGTATTCTCACAAAGTGCAATTACAGTGTGGTGTGCCCCAGGGATCCATACATAGGCCACTGTTATTCCTTATTAAATAAATGATTTATCAGATGTGTCCAACATAGCTTCTCCCCTTGTTCTGTTTGACATTATAAGCCTTTTGCTCCTCTTCTTCCATAGTGGGCTCATATGTGTGGAGTCACCTGACTAATGTACTGAGGAGCGAGGACCCTATGAAGCAGACTCTAATTGAGTCACTGCCTGATGACATAATCAGCAGGGATTTTGAAGCTGAGTTTTTGAAATACTCCTCCTATTCAGACCATACTTTTTCATCAGGTACGGATGGCTTCACTTCAGCTTCAAATTAAGAAATGGCAATCAAGATTAATGTCTGAATTTTCCACTAAAACACTAACATGCCACCAAATTGAAAAAACCCCAGAATCATTTGTAACCTTACTAACTGCATAATTAGATGGTGATGAAGCATGTACTGGTGCCACATGTGAGCAGTTCACAGCTCTGTTTCTTTTTTTGCTTTTTTGTTTGTTTCAGGAATGGGAATCACAAATGTGGAGACATCTTTGGTTTTCTCTCCCAAATCATTTCTACCAAGAAGTGCCACTGCCAACCTGACATTGTATTTTCATGGTAGAGCCCACAACCTTCTGGAAGTGAGTTTGATATCCATTCGATTTTTATTCCTAAAAGTATATGAGAGCCTTACAAGATTACACTGAATACGTGCATTTTGTTTTCCGACTAAGGTTGAACTTCACGGTGAGGATGCTGAACCACTCTTGAAGAACATTTTCAGTCACCAGACCCATGACTCTGAGGGAGAGCCTGTGGCTCAGAAACGAAAACCTGTACAGTCCAAAGAGGCGAGGAGGACGAGAAGAAAACCAGATGATGGTCACAGAGGAGAAAAAGAAACGTGTTTATCCAGCACCAACAGTTATCTAGAACAGGCTAGGGCCATGGTGAGGTCACTATTATTGTTGAAAGACATTCATTGTTGGCCGTTGTTTTAGGTGTAGTTGGGGCAGCAGATTTAACATGTAAGCTTGGTCATGTCGGATAAGACCAGACAAAGACCAGTATTGTTGTACGACAGGTCGGGAGGGTTTGGGACTAGTTGATGGACTAGATTGCAATTTAGATTTTAGTCTTTTAGTCAAAACTAATATTTTGACTAATTACAATAAGTTAATTTGTAAAATACTGATGTAGTTAATGTAAATGCTTAGATTACTGCAACTAATTATTTTCATTATTGATTGATTCACTGACCTATAAAAGAATGCCCATCGTTATTTCCCAGAGCCCAAACTGATGTCTTCAAAATTGCTTTTTTGTGTGAGTGTGCGTTTGTTGAGAAAGTGCTCAGACAATCAAAGTAACAAGAAACAGACAGTAACTAAGATCAAATAAAATATTTTCAATATAAGAAGGAAAATCAAATTTAAAATGTATAGGCTAACAAAATATACAAAATATATTTCATACTTTCAAATGACAGATTAGGATAAAGAGGATCATAAGTAAGGCAAATGCTTTGTATTGTTTGACACATGTAAGTAGTTATTTCAGAGGCTATTTAATAATTCTGAATGCCTCAGTATGTTTACATGTACCAAATTCCATCAAATACTCAGAAACATGTATATAAATAAACATAAATACTACAAAATAAATTCATCATTACTTCATTATCCAGTAAAAAAAGAGTTTACATTGCAGGAGCATACTTAAGATTTCTGTTTAGGTAAAAAAATAGTAGAGTACTATTTTTTTATATAGTAGAGTACTTAATCGAGGGAAGGTAATTTCCTCAATGATCATCAGTCTGCACCAAATGTTTTTGCTTTGTCTTCTCCAGTTTTTTGGGAGGAGGCAAACAGCAGAGAACAGGCCCAAGTGTTTTGCTGCTGTGAAGGTGTTTGGCAATGAGCTCAGCGTGTTTACATGTGAAGACCTCTACAATAAAATGAACCAGCTGTCGCTGAGCGTGGCAGGACTGGCTATCAAACTGCTCAAGGTATATTGGAGGTGGATTGTTTTTATGGTCACTAACTTTATCTGGCTGCCTGTTCTCAATCAGTTTGTCACATTCTCACACACACCCACCTTTCTTCGTCTTTGTCCTCCAGGGTCATGAGGTCCAGCTGAACCACAGGGCTGTGCTGATGACGGAGGAGCTGATTTTACCGTCTCTGTCTGGTTTGCCCGTCAAACTGGGCATCAACATGACCTCCCTCCTTTCACTGCGCCTGAAGGGCAACATCAACTACAGGGATACTTCTCACTTCACCCTGACTGGATACATCAAGCCCAAGTACTTCCATATTACCACATGTAACAGGGGCTACAACTTTGACATTTGGTTACAAGCTGTGCCCAGTTGAGTGTAACTGGTGTCTTTATCCTCAGTGCCTATGTGGGGCTGTCTGCCAGGATGGGGGTTGACGGTGTTTTGGGTCAGGCTGCAGTGGACTGGGTGTCTGAGCTGAGAAGCTCCACCAGTCTGGATGGCAGTGTTCAGCTGCAGGAGGGGCGGGATCTCAGGGTCATGCTTAACACGCCCGAGGACGTCATGGACATCGTCTCTCTCAGGTAAGTGTGTGCATCTAAATGAATTACACCATCTCAAAACAACTCCCAATATAACCTCTGTATTGGTGAACATGTATGTTCAGAAATTAATGAACACTAACATATTGTATGTTAGTGTTTGTAATATTGCAGTTTTTAGAGGTGTTTTGAATAATTTTGTAATGTTTGTGCTCACCAGCTCCAGAGTATTTCAACTCAGTGGAGACCACAGAGAGGAGATAAAGGGGCCGAAGAGTAAAGTCCAGCAGACCACCTGCACTCCAAAGACATGTAAGTCCACGCACACTGTGTATGCTGTTATGACACACACAAGTTGTTGGATAGTTTGTAGCAGATACTTTTGAATAGTTACTGACTATTGACTTTTTAAAAACCACAGCACATTGCCTTTTCATAGTTTGTGCATTGCTTTTTTTGTTTATGTCTGTGCTGTTGGTTATGTTTTATGGTCTATATTTGAGCTTGCATCTAACTTTGTATCCGTCTGAGTAACTGTGGCTCCTCTGTTTTGTCATTATTACATTATTACTTTATTACATTACTTGTGTGTTGTTTGAACCGTTTCACACAGTTCTTTGCTTTTGCAGCATTGTTATTATGGATTGATATTGGCTGCCACTATTGGCCACTATTTCTATTTGGCCACCATTTACATTTAAATACACCATATGACCATATGTATTCATGGAACCTGTGAAGGCTGCATGCACTGTGTTTTCTTTGTTTATGATGAAGAATGTCAATTTGACTCTGATCTGACTGAAAATAATGGAATTATGGATCAAATACTTGATCTCAACAAGTCAGTTGTAATTGTTTGGTTGATTGGATAATTTTCTTCCATGGTCACATTATAATAGCTGGATTCTTTACCAAACACTGAACTGTGCTTCCTTGCAGGGTCCAAGATGGTCGGCTGGCAGCTCTGCTCCAATGCCTCTTACATGTTACCTGCCACAGGTATTTCACTTCCCCCTCCAGGACCGGTCCACCTCTCCCTCAGGCTGCTGAAGCTGGACAGAGGCCTCCATTACTATCTTCTGGAGGCTGCTTTCTCACTGCTCCCTCAGGTGCAAAGAAAGGCTAAGATCTACTGATGAGTTTCACCTTTGACTCTCTTTTTAGCTCTGAGTATTTCCCTGTTTGAGGGAACCATAATATGGTGTAAATGATCTTCACAGGTTTTAAAGAGTAGGATTGTAGACTTGTGCGTGGGATCTATTTATCCAGGTAACGTCCAATGTTGTCCCTACTTATGTTTCAGAGAGACACCTGGATCCCCAAAGAGGCCTCCATCCACCTCCTCCTGGCCACACCTCAGTCCTCCATCCCCAGGGACATGTCTCTGGAGCTGACCTTCAACCCTCACAGAGTGCTGCTGAGGATCAGCCATCCTCTGAAAACCATCCTCATACAAGGTTGGTGACAGACAACAAAAACACAGACTTTTGTTAGAATTTAATGTTCAAAATGTGTTGTTTTCCCAGGGCACCTAGAACAAGAGAGGAATATAAAGTCAGGAAAGCTGGAGCTGGTGATAGATGGTGTTCATTATTATATCATGGTAAGTATTAACACTTTCTGTGACATGATTTTTTGGTTGAACAGATTTATTCTTAATGATGATTTTCCAGTCACAAAAGATGTTAATTAGTTTGTCATGTTAAGGGTTTGGTCGACACTCAGACCCTCTTGTCAGAGCAGAGAACGCGCTATCACCTTGAAGCCAAAATGGCCGCACATGGACATCCCATGATCCTCTCTGCTAATGTTACTCGTGGACTGGGCAGGAAGACCAGCTTCTCTGCCACTGTGAAGAATGTGTTCAGAGAAACTGCGTCTCTGTCAGGTATCTAACCGACACAACCAAACAAAATGCATTTATTATCTTTCAAAGCATAATTCAACATATACATTTTGCTGTAATCATCATTACCCACATCAGTGGCTCTGGAGCGCAGGCGGGATGGTAGCAGCAGGCAGTACTCTGTGGAGGCGGAGCTCCTGTTACCTGCCATGGTCGGTACCAGGATGCTGGGACTGATGGAGCAGAAGGGCTCAGTGTGGAGCTCCGCACTCAGGCTCAAATATGGTCTGGGAGGTGAGAGACTAAAAAACATACAGCATGAAGTTTTGATGCAACACAACTCATCATCAGGGAGAAATATGTAGTTTGCAGATATTTCACCAACATTAGTTTGTGCTGACCTTTGACCCCATCATACACAGGTGATGCCCGGAACCTGCGCCAGGAGTGCTACATGTCTCAGAGACTAAGGAGTGAGAGGGACTCAAACCTCACGTACATCATGAGAGCAGATCATGAATTCTACTGCTCCAACACCGCTCCCATTAACCACAAGGTAACTGGATACCTCAACCCACAGAAATGACACACTGTTAATATGAATCTTAATGTATACTTAATATATTCAGTTGTTTGGTTCTATCTTTCATGCATGTATGTGTTGCCGATTCCCAGCTTTTGGGTGAAATGAGTAACTGAGCAGCAGATGTTCTGCCTGTGATAAAGAGCTCTTTGGTTCCTCTTTTCTGCATGTCCGAAGATCCACCTCAGGCATGAGGAAAGCCCCAGCCTCATTAAATCAGCCCTGGACATGAGCTACGGCAAACACTGGGATGAGATCAACAACAAACGCACACTTCTTCTTAGCCAGTCCTTCAAAAACCAATCCACACAAAATCACACCAGCTACACACTGGAGGTAAACAGACCTGCATCTGTGATGGTCATCTCTGGCTCTTATTATTTTTGTTATTCTGTTAAACTGGAGAAACGTTTTGGTCCAAACCAGCACACACACACACAGACATTTATGAATGCATTGCTTACTGTAAGATAATCCTTCTATTAACATTTTCTGACTATTAAAAGCATTTTTCTTTTGTCCGAACTAAAACAAAAAAACCTCTCATGTTATTCCAGTTCAGTCTCCAGGTGCCGGAGAAGAATTTAAACTACAGGACTCAGCTTCTGCACTCTCACCTGAGACAGCTCGGGTCTGAGAGCAGTACTCACCTCAAAATCAACTACAACAACTTGATGCCACTGGTGGCTGGATTACACTGGAAAAGCCCTTCCAAAGAGGCCCTGCAGAAAAAATGGGAAGGTAAAACCAGTTTTAAATATTTGTTATGTTATTATTGGAGTTTATACCTGCAGCGAGGTGCTGGTCAGCATCATGTCTCTCTTACTCTTACTATCGTTCAGGCACATTTAACATGGACACACCGTGGCTGTACATCTCCACCACCCACAAACTGAGCCAGTACCAGCGCCACACACTTCAGCTCACCTCAGAGCTGACAGCCAGCAAGTGGCTGACCATCCGTAACCTCCTCCTGGAGGGTTTGTACAGGGACCGGGACAGGGAGAAGGAGGCCCGCCTGAAGCTCCACACACCAGCTGTCACCTACATCCAAGTAAGGAGAGAAGAGGCAGCTCCATCTGAACTAACAAAGTATCAGATTTTAGTATTTTGTCTGCAAAATCCAGATGTTTAAATTCCATCTTAGAATAAAGTAATTATCAAAATAATATATTTTGAACTAGGAGAGTTGCACTATAACATTGTTATGCCTTCTGCCCCTCCAACTCCTCCGTCTCTCCACAGGCAGGAGGTTGGAGCATGGTGGGGAAGCGAAGTGTGAAGGCTTCCGCCTCCTTGAGCTCATTGTGGACTCCACCCTTAAAAGGAGATGTCTCTCTGGAGGCCTCTAAATTCAACCACGCCCTTCAGGTTGCCTCCACCTACGGCCAGCACAACGTCAGCCTCGCTGCTGCCCTGAACACTGTCGATAAGGTGGGTGACAACACTCTGTGGGAGGATGGGTGTGTTCAGTAAAATTATTTTAGCACACATTATAAAATGAGGTTGTCATTTTGTTTTGCTTGTCTAATTTTTGATGATCTAACAATCAATCAACAATCAAAGAATTTGAAAAAGAGACAAGCGATAGTGAAGATGACCTTCTCGAAGCCAAAGAGTCCGTCCACAGAACTGGAGTTCGAGGGAGTCGTAGAAGAGCTGCGGAGGGACAAGAAGATGTATCAGAAAACAGCAATGCTCCAGCTCAGGTCTGTGCCTCAGTACGGCTGACTTGTAATGAATCTGTTGATGTATTGTGGAAATGTTTGTGATTCTATTACAAAAAAATGCTGACTTTAAAAGCAACACCGTATTGCACAGACAGCCCTTCCAGACCTTTCCTCAGACTCTCCTCCTGCGGGAGACTTTCACCGTCGACCTCCTTAAAGGCCTCTATGTTCTGGAGTCAAAAGCTGGTATCCACGGCAACAGAGAGATCATCCACACCCTCACCCTCGGCTACCAGCCACCAAGCCCCTTTGTACGTTTAGCGCATTGTTAACTCAGTGCATAATACTTAAACAGAAAATGTTTGAGTTTTTAATTACTGTATTCAGTACTTTATATTCTGTGGCTCCCTTCACGTTTAGGTTTGTTCCGCACTGATCCATCCTTTCAGCTCTGACACTGTTCCCTCAGACTCAGAATTCTGTGTGACCATAACAAGCAACCAGGTAAACCAGCCAGCCTTCAAAACACTGACTTAAAAGAGAGTAATAAAAAATAAAAAATTAAAGATGTAAATTACAGTTTACAGTGTCTAAAATCATACAGAAAACCTGCAGTTTCATGAGAATGTAATGTAATCATCAAAGATGGTGTGTTCGATTTGAATATTTAATTCGATGTAAGTGTGATCTAACTTCAGTGAAATACTTGTTGATGTTAATGTCAAAACATGTGGAACTTTATTACTGTAGGTGGATAATCTAGGGAACTGAACTGAACTGAATATATGTTTTATATATGGCAAACTTCTTTTCAGACCCAGAAAGACATACAAGGGAGGTTACATGTCAGTAGCAAAGAGAGACTAACTTTCTTCGGACAAGTTCAGTTGAACCCTTTGCACACAAGTCACCAGGCGATGAAAGTTAGAGCCAACTTCACCCATCAACTCCAGGTAAAATGGCCTCTCTGCAAAATAATTGCCAACTGGTTATATATTTCCACACTTCTGTGCAACATGCTGATTTGTGCATTGTTTGGTGTTTGCAGTCAATTCTGTACCTCCAACAGTGTACAGTGTAGCCAAAAGACAAATGTGTGACCAGATTAGGGATATTTCTGTTACAGCTGCAGCTGCCCTCCTCTGCTATAATGGAAGGAGATGTATGTTGGGGCCCCAAAAGCAACACTGACTTTGATTATCAGGCCAGAGGGAAACTGAGAGTAGAGGGGCAGGAGTGCCATGTGAGTAAAACCAACTCAGCATTTTAATTATTGCACATTAATTAGCCGCGTTTCTGATGAATTTGTGGTGTTGTTTTGTTTTTAGCTTTCTGTACAGCTCAATGGAACATCAGGCAGAGTCGGCCTTTACTCCTCTCTCAGTCATCCCTTCAAGTCAAAACTTCCCAAAACATTAGAGGTGGGCTGCATCTGTGTTTTGTCAAATAATTTCATGCTGTGGTCCCAAAAAAGTTTCTTATGTTTTTAAAATCTTACAACAAACTGAGCATAGCATTAGTTCAGGCAGGCCACGAAGTCAGGCTCAGCCTCAATAGCATCTACATCAGCTGATAGTAGCTGATCTTCCAGCCAAAACGTTGACTAAAGTGGTCCTGACTGAAATACAGGTTTTGTCTGTCTTTTAGCACCTGCGCTATCCTATCATTTTGCTGTTTTTCATGTTAAGGTAAAGGCCACAGCAGACATTTCTACAGTGGCAGGTAGAGGAAGTAGCTCAATACATGTGAGGGCTGATGGGAAGGACAGGTTGAAGCTGGGCGCCCAGATGTCCCACTCACTCCACAGGGGAGAGAGAGCCGTGGGACTGAGGGTGAAGTTATCCCAGAGCCTGCTGCCTTCTGCCACTGACCTGCATGTAAACATGGCCGCCAACATGTCCTCTGACAGGTCTGTACATCCACCTGTATTTTAGCACATATGGCTGAGAGATCTATGTTTATAGATCAGATATAAAGTGACAATAATCAACAATGCTGAATGTCTCTTTATGGACTTTTGAAGTCATTACTGTGTTCTTCTCGTCTCCTCCAGTGTGTCTCTACATGGCTCCTATGCACAGGGGAATGAGGCTCTGCTGGTCCAGGTCAGAGGGTCTCTAAAAAACACCCAGGCTCTCCAGCTGGCTGTGTCCGGGGACCTCAGGCACTCCGTGGCCAACCTTGCTATTTTGCCTTCAGTCCTCGGGTTGGATGGGGCGCTGGGACAGTCTGACAACCTCATTGAAGGTAGAAGTTCATTTGAAAATACTAATTACAGTAATTTAATATTACATGACAACATGATTTGTGTAATTTAGTTTGGACATTAAGTCATTTATACCTAATATAACTGTAGGACAGCTGAGAGTTCGAGCGATGGAGACCTTGTACAGTGTGGAGATGAGACATCAGAAGGATCCTGGAGATTCTTTGGATAGAGAAGAAGAAGAAAGCATGATAGGAAAGAAATTCCATGTGGCCCGTGATTGGCTGTGTGTTTGGTTAGGGGCGGAGCATTTGTGTGTGAATGTTAGCTCCCAACTCTGGGAATGGGGGACAGGTGAGGTCTACACCAGCCTATCTCACTCCTTCCACCTGCTCAACGCCACAGGTAATCATTACTTTATACCTAACGTATTTCATACATTATAATCCCTTCTGGTCTCTCAGTCTCTTTACCTTCTGGTTTCAGGACTACCTTCCAGCTGTAATGTCCAGGTTAAGTGGGCCCAGGAGGGCGGTCGACTGTCAGTCCTGACAGAGCTGCAAGCTGGACCTGAACATTTAAAAGCTGAGTTTAACGGAGGCAAGACACACCAGGTTATCCCACGATGGGAGTACTTCACCAGGCTGCATCATCAAGTCAAAGCCCTGCTGAAAAGAGGCGTACCAAGCTCCATAAAAGCCAAATTATACTACCAGGTGCAAGACTATCATCTATTTTTCTATCCCTATCAAGTTTATATTTTATTAAGGACTTCAAAGGCATGAATGTTGTTATCTTTCTCAGAATATAAAGACATGCCTATTTTCCTTTCCTGTGTTTCTTCTCACTGTTAGTTAGAAACACAAGGTCTGGACACAGGCTTGGTCCTTCATGTGGAAGACAAGAGAATGGTTGACATCCTTTTCAATGTTGGATCAAAAAACCTCACAACTACATTGATGTTGTCTCTGTGGCATCAAATGAAGCTGCTCCACGGACTCATACCCACCTCTTTCCAGGTAGATTTTACATCATTTACACAGGTTCATTTGGAGATCCAATTATTCATTTTAAAGAAGTTGACCCACTATTCCAGTATGCAGCACTATAAGGAGTGATCACTAGTATCAAAGCACTAAGAATAATGCAGAAATGCTGTTTCAACATCAGACACGAGTTGTTTCATAATAAGGACTCAGATTAGCAAATTGGTGTACCACAAACTTTTATGTCAAGTTCAGTAATTCCTCAGAAATTCTTCCATCTCCTCCTTCAGCTTCCACTTTGAAAAACAAACTTTGCCAACAGGGGGTTTTGTTTTCACAGATGAACTGCACAGGGGACGCCACCGCAGACCGACTCTCAGCCCAGTGCTATGGAAATGTGACAGGTCGCCCTGTGGAGGTACGAGCCTTTCGCTCCTATAGACCACACAACAGGCTCTGCTATGGCCTGTCGCTCGCTCACTTTAGCATCAGTGCTCAAACTAAAGGCTGTTACAGTTCCAATGGCCAGAAGGAGCTCAGCGCTAACCTCACTCATTCCTCCATGCTACTGCTGACGTATCTGGGCGTGCCCACTAAATTTAGTCTCAGGCTCCTGCTCCGGCCTGGGCCTCAGAGGTGGGCCCTGGGGATCGGGTTGGATGTTGGCCCTTGGAGAATGGACTTAAGTGTGGGACTGAGGTTGGAGAGGCCTGGGCTATATGGCTGGCATGGGCTGCTTGAGTTTGGGACCCGCAGTGTTACACACAAGGCAGAGGTGACAGGTCGGGTGATGTTGGAAAGCTGGTGTCACATCTGGGCAGATGTCAATGTAGCATGGGACTCCATCACCTCGAGTCTTTTGCTGTCTGTCCGGTGTACAGGGGTGGGGAGGCTTATGTGGATGCAGGTTAGGAGAGATGAGGGGGGCGTACCACATAAAACATCTTTAACCATACACGGACAAGCAGGGAAAGATGGACTCAAAGGTTCTTTGGGTTTAGAAAATGAGCATGACTCCTTTCAGTGCCTTTTGTCTGTACTGCTAAAGGACCAAAAGGCTGAAGTTGGCTGGACCGTCCAGCATCACTGGGCCTCCCTTGCCTCCATCATCCCAAATAGAGTAGACCTCCTGGGGTCAGGTCAGCTCAGTGATACCTCCCTCTCTGGAAGCGCTCGAGTCTCTTTCAACACCAGCTCTGCTCAGATCGACTTGACTGCTGCTTGGGAGCCCTCTACCTCCTTGAGGCTCACGATTCAGCAAAACCTGGCCACTGCTGGTACTAATGTACCAGAGGCACTCACCGTTGGCATGTCAACCACGGCTAGTCAAGCTGAATTGGAGGTGGAAAGTGATGTGTGCTCCATGCTTCTCCTGGCAAATCAACACAGGGAAGGAGAGGACAGGAGGACCAGCTGGAATTTTTTTATCCATCAGCGATGTGTCTTACTGAAGGTTAGAGAGGAAACAAGAAAATGTGTCAGGAAACTTGTTTCCCAGCAGAAGGAAAGCAAAAGAAACATCTTCACCTTGGAGATGACTCTTGTCTTTCCATTACAGTATAAGTAGCATTGATAACACCAATACTGCATGAAAAAGTATCCACAACACCATCGTTGAAATGAATGTTAGCCTCTTAATGGATTTTAGCTTCACTAGTGGCTTTAGGGACGTCAATGTCGGTCTGTCTGTTGGTGACAACTACTTTGGTCCAGACTGAAACATCTCAACAAAAGTTGGATGGATTGGCATGAATTTTGGTACCAACATTCATGTTCCCTACAGGGTGATTTGTATTAACTTTTGTGAGCCGTTGACTTTTTATCTTGCACCATCATCAGGTCAAAATTTCAATTTGTTCAGTACTTTGGTTTTACTAATGCTAATCTAATAACATTCCCATCATCCTCAGTTGTACTTTGAGTAAAAATGCCTATTAGCAAATGTTAGCATGCTAAACAAAGATGGTGAACATCATACCTGCTTAACATCCGCATGTTAGCATTGTCACTGTGAGCTTGTTAACATATTGACTTTAACATTTAGCCCAAAGCCCCGCTATGCCTAAGTACAGCCTGACAGAGCAGCTACAATGGCTGAAAGACGGCATTTTTTGTGAACCAAGTTGCTCCCTGGGGAAAAAAAACTCTCCACCAACCTTTCCCTTATTCCATTGCGTGCCATCATTTTAAACTCTGAGAGCATTTACTATACATGTGTTGTCGAGCAAATTACCTTGATTCCATAAAGATAGCAGATTTATCTGCTATTTAATCTCCACACTATGCTAGCCCAGAATAAAGTTTTACAATATTAAACCCTTTAGCACTTAATGTAAAATATAATGCAGTGAAGTAGAGGCTGCCAATCCGTTCAGCAATGGTTTGTGCATTTGACTATATTTGTATTAAACAGATGATTTATTCATGTTAAAAAGTGATATACTGTACATGTGTCTGCTGGTAAATCTTCACACATCTTTATATAGTGAATACTAGTGTATGTCATTTGTTTAGAAGGAGTGAAGAATAGTCCCGGTTCTAACCTTTCTTTTTTAATTTTTCCTTCATAGACTCTCCTGCCTTCACATACTACAGCCAACATCTCCATCACCCGTTCTGGCTGCTCCACAAATCTCAGTACCGTTCTCCAGGCTGAAGGGGAACAGATTGGCAGCCTCAGTCTGCATTTAACTTGTCACCCCCGCCTTAGTCTGAAAGCATCTGTACAGCACTCTGTAGAGGCAATACAGACGCTGGGATTTCCTACCAATGGAGCATTAATCCTGAATATTTCAACTGCACATCTGCCTGATTTGGAGGTTGGCCTAGAGGTGGGACGTTGTTATTTCAGGGGAAAAATCGAGGCTTCACAGACGGAGGAAGAGCAGTCTTCCTACACTGTGAATGTGACCAACTACTGTCCTGCTCTTCAGGTAACCAAAATAAATATGTTTAAGTTGTAAGTATTACTGTTACCTCTAACTGTGACAATAAATTGGCATTTTCTTTCATCACAGTTAGAAAAACTGTGATTTCCAACATAACTTAGCCCTGTCCATATTACCACAGCCTGCTTTGAAATACAGTTTCCTGCCCGTTAGAAGGTCGAGCTGCAGCTCATTTATCATAGCAGCAGAGCATAACAACACTAGATGATACAGCTGGTTCCACTATGGAGAAAACAGATCAAACACTTTATTTCCAAATGCTGCAGTGGAAAAAAATCTGTAACTAGTATTTACAAGTGTGACAATCTGAGTCTCTCAACACCGATTAATACCCTCCACATATGTCTGTACCACAGGGAACGGTCCTCCCAGTGTCCCTGACTCTTCAGGGCCTCCTGTTTGTTGTCCCCTGCCAGCTTACCATGACCTCCTCTCTGAGGGCAGACAACCAGGACCTCTCCTTAGCGCTGAGTCACTCCTGCAGGCCACTACGTCTCTCTGGGACTCTCACACACTCCTCCTTCGGTCTGAGGAGCTATGGTGTGCCCCAGATGATCACCGTCGAGGCCACTGCTCCTAGAGGCCCTGAGCAGGCTGGGAACCTGTTCATTAAAGCTGGAGCATGTTCCATTAGAGCTAACAGAGTCATAGAGGCCAAAGGAATAACACAGTGGCTCTGGGCTCTGGAGTCAAAGTGCCCAATGTTACAGGTACTGTAGGCTTCTGGGGATGATTACTAAAGTTTTTACATAGTTAAAAGATGTATTACACTGTGTTTCTGTTTTCCATCAGTTGATTCCATTGTTTTATTTGCTAACACTACCAGTCACAATGACATTGGTGTTCTGACCATATAGGCTCATTTGAATGGCTCAGTGTGGCAGGACCCTCAGGGTATCTGGAGAGCCAGGGTGGACACCGATCTGGGGGACAAAAGGGGTTTCCTCAGTCTGAATGCAAGAGCCTGGCCGGAGCTGAGTGTGGAGGGAGAGATCAGTCACAATCTTCCTGCTCTCAAAAGCATACCACAGCACAGCAGGCTGAGAGTTACCGTCAGGGCCGGAAAACTACGATATGACTCAGAAACCCTGGTTCAGATGGAGGAGTGTACTGTCAGAGCCAGTGGAGTTGTGATATCACAAGCGGGCCTGCAGGGGTCACTGGTGTATCACAACAACTGCACAGTTATTCGGGTAGAGTAAACTTAACGCTGATGAAGAAATATTTTATCCATGATTCATGAAGTCTGTAATAACTTCAATCTATCACTTTCTAATCATGTTTGTAGGAGTGGGGTAGTCCGGACAGGATGCAGTCCTCTGGGTTATTGGTTGTATCCCCAGCTTTTGCCAAATCTGAGGTCTCCATGGCAATAGATGATACAGAGTTACAGGCATCAGTGGCTCTTAAGAAAACCAAGGTGTGGAAATGCATGAAAACTATTGTGATTTAACATTAGTCAAATTCATCTTGCACAAAGTTGAACCTTAATGTATCTATTTTCAAAGACCACAGACGCCATGTATCATAATTCAGTGCTGTTGTGTTTTCAGGATGAAAATGAAGCGTCACTTTATCTAAACCACTCGGTGCCCCTGTTGAAGAAGCTGGGTCTCCCTGCTAATGCTGCAGTTACAGTGAATTCTGGGAGTCAGGGCAATGGCTCATATTATTACCTGTTAAACAGCAGGGCAGGAAATCAAAAGGTAGGGGGCAGCATTAACACTCTATGAATATTGGGATGTTTGATGAAATGCTCATTCAATCTACACAAGCCAGGACCATAGGATTACACTGAATGTTCGTTTATAACCCTAACCCTTACTGACAATTCATCTTTGCAGACAGAAGAACAAAGAAAAAATCTATTTCTATCTGCCTCCTTCGGATGAACCCAGATGGCAGATAGTTCTCAAAATGCGCCTGGTTCTTTCATATCTATATAACAGCTGTCGCAGTTGATATTCTGAATGTTTTACAGCTAACTCAAGAGATGACGGTGTCAAAGATGTCTGAAACAGTCAGAGTGAAGAGTCATTTTAGACACACAGTCAACTATCTGAAGAAACTGGGAGTCCCTGCAAACAACAGCGTCCAGGTTAGAAACTCAAAGAGATTTAACCACCAAGAACTGACTTGATTGACTTAAACTTAATGAAGGTGTACAGTCTCTCAGATTATTAATATCACAGCGACTGTGTGTGCAGCTAGAGCTTGGCTCTGATGAGGGGAAGACCTTGACCTTTGAGTCCCAGTTTGGAGGTCAGCAGGCGGGAGTGAGACTTAAGATGAAATGTCTCAGAACGACCAAAGAGATCAGAGGAACCATGTGGCACGGCTGGTCATGGCTACGGGACAAAGGACTGCCACTTAATATAGAGGTAACATAATGCATTCTTTTTTTTGTTCTTTACATTATATTGGTTTATCAAACTGGTACTTATAAGATGAAAATAACCAAACAACTCCCTTATGATTTATTTTCTCTAAGGGTCTTTGTTCCATTCAGGGAGTGTTTTCTCAGCTCCAGTCCAGGGCTCAGCTCACTGTGGACGGACACAAGCTGCTCGCCTCTGGCTTGAATGTCAGTGTGGCTCATGGACGTCTGGCCCTGCTGCTCTCCTACTCGCCACCTGCTTCTAATCAAACAGGGACACAGCCCAGTCTGGACACGACCATGACTGCTCAGTTCAAAGGTCAGATTGTATTAACAGGTGGATTTTATATTTGTGTGCTGCCTTCCCCTTTTGATATTGTTTCCTGAACTTTGGGAGGTCTAAATATTTATTTGTATCTCAGCACCTTTTGAAGGTGAACATTTTTTTCTTCATACAAAAAAATAAAAAATTATTATTAATATAATCAACATACTTCATGCAACTCTTCATTTATATTTTCCCTTTGTTTCATCATGATGTTTTGAATCAATACCATTCAAGCGGTGTCAAAGACTGATCAGCAGATGTCACCATTTGACTTCAAAGCAATGGGTTGAATTTCCATGAGTAAAAGTCATGGATGTTTCATATTTAATGTGCAGACAGTTCTCAGTTTTCTCCCGCAAAAACAAAAGATGCGTTAGACATTTTTATTCTCTTGACCAGTTATGGCTTCAGCCTTTAACAACAGCACTGATCCTGTCTTCAGGCCCTCTGCGGAGCGCCTCAGCAGACATTCACTGTCAGGACTGGAGAGTCCGAGTGGTGGGCGACGTAGGAGGTTGGGGGGCACATGGAGGGTCCAAGGAGGCCAGAATCACACTAAAACACACTGTGCAGGGAAAAACTAGCCCGGCCTTACAGGTGAGGATAACATACACTTACATACACAACTTTTTTCTTCCTTGCTGAGCATCTCTGTGATGTAGGTGGAGGCCTGGGGAAGACTTACGGACTCCCAGCTGAGGTGCTCTATAGCTGTGAACCCTGAACTCAGCTCCTCACTGGCACTCATCATCCAGGGACACCATCTGCCTCATAGGTACTGTGCCTCATTGTTTATAACCAAAACTTGACATTCAGGAAAACTGACGCACATGCTAAATACCAAACCGTATCTCCTATCAATCAAACACATGCACACACACACACACACACACACACACACACACACACATATCATTAAAGTGACTGGGGGTCTTTTGTACAGCAAAGACCTGATGGCGAAGGTGGTCCAGAATATTCCCAGGATGTTGGTTTTTCTGCCTTCTCAGCTCAACATCCGCTCTCAGGTGGGTGGCCTCTCTTATTAAACAAGAATGAAGCTAAATCTGTGCGTCAGGTGTGATTTAGAGTCAGTCCTGATCTGCCATGGAATTACAGTTTTGTATGCATTTGGACTTGTAATGTAGGACTTGTATTGGCTCTTCCCTCTCTCTAGCTGAACCAGTCTCAGTCCAGTGTGGCAGGTCTGGTGGAAGTATTGTCCGGCAGAAGGAGGCTGTGGGCTCTGGGGGAACTAGCAGCTATAGAGAGTGGATACAGACAGGCTCTAGAGCTCAAACACTCATTCCCACAGGTATTTCTGAACTACATTATCTATAGCTTATGAATAAAGTATTATTTACTGTATAGTATTTGCACTGAAGACTTGATTTATGTGCAGGCATAAGTCACAGACATTTTCATTGGCATCAGATTTTATAATATGTATGTGTCATACCTAAAGATGGACACTTGATCCATCTATAATAGTCTTTGTGTACCTGCATATAAAATGTTTCACCGAGTGTCTTTGTTCTGTAGTTGAAGCCGCTTCCCAGGACTGTCGCAGTGAGGACGGTGTACGAGGCCAGGAATTGGAGCTACCAGGTCCAGCATGGAGCTGTGTGGGGCAATCAGGAGTTCAGCTTGTCTGGTTTCTACTCTGCACCTCCAGCACTGACGATGGGGAACCAGACCCTGAAGGGTAAACCCTGGCAGACCCACTCTGCAGACCGTCACAACCATCACAGGCTGCCTACATCAGGGCTATAAATAGATTAAATCTGTAGCAACTGATGAGTGACCACCTACAGTAAGGCAGATTGTTGATGTCTTTCTCTTGCCCTTGACCTTAGTTCAGATCAACTGCATTCCCCGTTGGACGAGTTTGGAGGCGACACTGGAGCGATCTTTACAGGGCCGCCTGGACAGTGTTTTACTGGGCTGGACGAGGCACGGCCAGCTGGAGCAGGTCAGACTGTACAAAGTGTGTCATGACCCATTCAAACTAATCTTTTTATCTCCTTTGTTGTCTCTTTGAATATGAAATTGTCATATTCAATTGTGAAAATACACCATTTGATGAAAAATGTTTGAGCACCATGAATCTGGCGCTTTATTTGACAATGTATGACGTTTAATGGGGTCACGTGAGCGTCAGTTTGGATTCCTGTTTGGCTCCTTGTGGTCACATACTGTGGTTTGTTCATCTCAAGGTCAGAGCTCTGAGCTTGTGGAGTCGATCAGAGGAGCTGAATGAGACCAAACTGGAGCTGAAGCAGCCCTTCTCCTCAGCACTCAGCCAGATGTCCCTTCACACACTGTCACACAGCTCGCAGAGGGAGCAACGCAGCAGCCACCAAGTAGGTTGCCACATCGGACCTGATCATTTTACACTACTGACTGCACTATATTACATATTACCTCAGCTAGTCAATTAACCCAGACACGAGTCTCGTAAGTTCTGTCATTTGACAGATTTAGTTCTCAAAACATGTAAAACCGTATTCTTCACCAGTTGTAAATTCTTTTTGCTGAGGTAGAGCATTACTTTTTTCAGGTTCTAATATTAAAACCTTTTCATTCATAAAATGTCAAGTAACAAAACCTAAGACTACACAAATATAGTTAGAGTTTTTTCAGGATTTATTTATTGGTACAAAGTCTTGAAAGTTTGGAAAATGCTTAATTTTTACCGTTCAAGGTTAGGAATATGCTTGAATTTGAATATACAACATAATCTTCAACATAATCTGGTGTGTCATCAACAATCTCTCATGTAAACCAAAAATCTTTTAATATTTGAAATGAAACAACCCTGTCGTCATATTTGTTTGTCTCCTGGCATTTATTGTAACAATTTAGATGTGATGATAAAGGCTTCGAGAGTGTGGAAAGTGTTGGTTTAGGTACCTTTAAAGTGCTTGAAAAGTCTTTAAATTTTACAATTAAAAAGCTGTACAAATCCGGTCTATTGTAATATACAGCATGCATAATGTCGTTTACTTAAACTACAGAAAAAGTGAGAAATTACACCATTGTTCCACTCTAGATCTTATTTATATATTTATGCTTATTTTTTTGTGTGGAGTTTTATTGCATGTTTATTTTTATTGTGCACGCAGACCCATCTGTCATGGGACAGTGCAGTCCCTGTCAACATCTCCCTCAGTCTGAACAGACAGTGGCAGAACAGCTCCAGCAGGGGGCAGGCATGTGCTCTGTTCTCAACACAACAGGTGGGCCCTTCAAGTTTAATTAAATCTCCTCACGTCTGTCTGCTTGTGTATAATAACTCTTATAATAAGTGCTGATCTGTGTGTATGTGTGTGTGTGTGTGTGTGTGTGTAGATGGTAGTGTCTTCTGTTAAAGGTTGTGTGTCAGTGGGTCAGGAGGGAAACTCATATTCACAAAATGCAGAGCTAAGATGGGACAACAGGAGCGTCAAGCAAGGCATCAAGTACCAGGTAATCTGCTCCATACTGAATGGAAAATTCTTTAATTTCTTTGACTTGTTCTCTCTTCACGTGAATGGTGAATGGCTGGTGTAAAAATGTAAAAACCTGTTTGTTTTTCTGTGTGGTTTCTAGAAGGGTCCACGAGGAATGCACAGCCTGCAGGTTAATGTCGGCCTGGACGAAGTGTCTCCTGCTCCCTGTCTGTCACACACAGTCCTGGCTAAAATCCAGACCAACCTCAGGGACAGCTTGGAGCACACAGTGCTGCTGGGCCTCTGCCCCCCACAGCATGTGAGTCCACACATCTGCATGTTTTTCTGCTTTCTTTCCCATGCAGTGATTAATAGTTTGGGTTTTCTCACACATTTCAAGACATTCTGGTGAAGTGGAGATTGCAGCTGCTGCGTTGGTATACATGTGTAATGGTTTGTCTGTGGTTGTACTGTGATGGATGTGCATAGTCTCTGAACTTATGTCCCTGAGGAAAAGTGTTATGCCTTAAATTTAAATTTTCCTTTTGATCTGACATATTTGAATTGCCTGTAACACCATATACCATGGTGCTTGAAAGTTTGTGAACCCTTCAGAATTTTCTATATTTCTGCATGAATTTAAACTAAAACTAGTTTGCACTAGTCCTAAAAGTAGATAAAGAGAACTAAATCAAACAAATGAGTCAAAAATATTTGACTTGGTCATTTATTTATTGAGAGAAATGTCCTTATGACCGCAACGTTCTCTTGAGATTCAGCTCAAGGACAGATGTCCTGACATTTTCTTTTAGAATTTGCTGATATAATTCAGAATTCATTTTTCCATCAATGATGTCAAGCCGCCCTGGCCCGGATGTAGCAAAACTGGCCGAAACCATGATACCACCACCACCGTGTTTCACAGATGGTATGAGGTTTTTATGCTGGAATGCAGTGTTTTCCTTTCTCCAAACATAACGCTTCTCATTAAAACAAACACCATTGTTGTTCAGTGTCCTCCTGATGGTGGACTCGTGAACATTAACATTAGCTAATATGAGAAAGGTCTTTAGTTGCTTAGAGGTTACCTTGGGTTCCTTTGTGACCTCGCAGACTATTATACGTCTTGCTCTTGGTGTGATCTTTGTTGGTCGACCACTCCTGGGGAGGGTGTTAATGGTCTTGAATTTCCTCTGTCTGGCTGTGGATTGGTGTCCAAACGCTTTAGAGATGGTTTTGTAACCTTTGCCAGCCTGATGAACAACAACAATTCTTCTTCTGAGGGCCTTGGAAATCTTGTTTGTTCGTGCCATGATACACTTTACAACAAAACAGGTGTTGTGAACATCAGACTTAATAGATCCCTGTTCTTTAAATAAAACACCTGACTCTAATTTCACCTTCGAATTATCTGCTAATCACTCACGGATATGTGATATTGGATCATTTTCCTCAATAAATAAATGACTAAGTCTAATGTTTTTGACTCATTTGTTTGATTTGGTTCTCTTTATCTACTTTCAGGACTTGTGTGAAAATCTGATGTAGTTTTAGGTCAAATTTACCGAAAATTAAATACTGTTAAATTCTGAAGGGTTCACAAACTTTCAAGCACCACCTTATATTTCTTCTTGTAACTTGAATGTCATCCTTATCCAAAGTTTCCAGATTTTCAGGATTCCACTGTGCATACTTCTTTTCTTTTCTCCCCTTGTGTGTCTCTCAGACGTTGTCGTGGTCAGGATCCCACAGGGTGAACTCAGGAGAGGAGCTGTTTTACACACAGTCTCGCCTGTCGGTGACGGGACAGCCCCACCAGTGCAGCCTGACCTTCGCCCTGACCAACTCCTCTACTGCTCAGGGCTCCAACATGTCCCTGTTCTCTGAGGTAAACGGCTGGAACAACCCTCTAGTGATAAAATGAAAAAAACATAGCTCAGTTAAGAAGCATAACTTTGGGTGAACAGGGCAGTTTCATCTTATTGGGTACAATAGTGTTATTACATTGCTGGTTTTATTAGAATTGGACTAAATTGCACACTACACACAGTGGCTGTAAATGCTGCCACTCTGTGTGTGTGTGTGTGTGCGCGCTCTTTCTTTGTGAGGACCAATTTAAGTTTAAAACCCGAAAAGTACGTTTATTGGAAGGTAAAGACATTTTAGTCTATCCTTAAAGGTTATGCATGCACTTGTGATAGTGTAAAGGAATAGTTTGGGAAATATGCTTATTTGCTTTCTTGACGAGAGTTAAATGAGATGGTTGATACCACTCTCGTGTTTGTCAGTTAATATTAAGCTACAGCTTGTTAGTTTAGCTTAGCATAAAGACTGGAAACAGGGGGAAACAGCTAGCCTGGCTCGATCCAAAGGTTACAAAATCCACCTACGTGTTCCTCTGAAGCTTTCTCATTAAAATGTTTTATCTCGATTGTGTGTGAAAATGGCAAGTCGTGGTTTTACGAGAAGTCGCTGCTACCAGCCAAGGAATGGTCGGGTAAATAACCTCTCATAAAACTACAGCAATGGTTTTGGGTTGTTTTTTTTTTACAGTATAAATATGTGTGGGTATGTGTGTGTACACAGTCTAGGATGGGTAATTGGAGTGTGGAGGTTGGGGGCAGTGCTCTGTCTTGGACCCGAGGGTCTGGTCTGCAGGTGCAGGCCAGACTGGACTACCGAGAAAAGATCTGGCTGAACGGGACGGTAGAGGGACGGTGTCTTCAGACAACAGCAGGTTACATGAGCGGTAAATACAGAATCATCTCTGCAATACTACAATACAGAAAAATATTCAAACTTTGTATGATCACAAATAATTCAATTTGTTCGCATCCAGGTCCAGGTGTGAATGAGGACATCACTGTAGTGGCATGTGCAGGAAGACATGGAGGTTTGACGCTGGATGTGCAGAAAAGAGATGGCGGCAGTAAAGCTGAATCTCTGGGCAGTGTGTCCGTAGGATCAGTCAATCAGAGGCTGATGCTGAGAGCAAAGGGCTGTTTGGGAAGTCTAACTGCAGTGGAGGTATGTCCAGTAGCATGAAAGTAGCAAGGTTCTTACTACAATAAAGCACAACACTTTGAAATACTGTATGTTGTTGTTTTCACAGGCACGGATTCAATATTTGAGCTCTCAGCTTCGGAACAAGCTGTTGGAGAGAATCAAGATTTTACAGCATCCCCTCGTTGAATTCAGACGGCAGGTAAACACACAAACTACTGTTAGATACTTCATGTAAACAAATTCATGTAGTGGTTTAGGCTGAACTTTAAGGTTTAAATGTGCAGTTTTTAACATTGTAACTGCTTCTTTTCACAATGTTCTCTGCAGTCCAGAAACAGTGAGTTGCTCCAGGAGCTGAGTGCTGTGCCCCTTCGTGTGTCCCAGCGTGCAGAGGCTCTGCTGGGGCACAGAGACGGAGGTGTGTTGGCTCTGTGGCAGAACAGCCATCTGCGTCACATCGTGACCGACAGCCTACCTCGCTTCCTCGGCCTGCTGCAGCACGCCTCCCTGCTGGGACAACAGGAACTGAGGAGTGAGTTCAGTCATGTCAGCTGCGGCCTTGACTGGCAAAATGGATATAAAATTGTGGAAACAGAGAGAATGAGAGAGCAGAGGCAGGAGATAGCATACTCTGCTGCGGTCATGTCTGCCCAACACTCTCATTTCAAAAAAAGAAATAATGGTACTTTTACTTGAAAATAATCCATTATCTTTTCCAGAAATTAGATTCTGTTTAACGAACTGACCGGTCTACAGGAAGAATGGTGTACTGTCTGAGGTTGTGCAAACGCAGTAAATTTGGTTGCTGTACATACAGACATGCCCTTCAATTTTTGAGTGAGGTCTGTACAGTCAATCCCTGCCTTTCCTCACAGGAAGAAATCTAATTTCTTCAAGAAACTCTTAAATCACAAGCTAATCCTCTCTTCCTTTACTTTATTATCTGAAGGATGAAAAGCATCTCCTCTCTCAGGTCATTATTTCCTTTTTTTTTCTTTTTTTACCCCCATGACATCTTTTTTTGTGCTCCCTGCACTTTTTTGCACAGTTTTTTTTTTCGTAACTTTGCTGTGAGAAATTAAGTTTACCTGCTGCCGCTCTGATAAAAGAGGAGCTTAATGCATTAAGTGTGAAAAAGCAAACCCTGACACTGGGTCGTGCTCCTTCTTCAGGGCCCCTGGCCACTCTGGCAGGTGTGTACCAGGATGTTAGGGGCCAGAGGCCGGAGGCATTGTGGAGGGAGGCTGTTTTGTTGTGGACTGACGGGCTGGTGGAGGTCCTGCCTGTTCTGTTGGAGAACCCTCAGCTGAGGCCGCTGGCTCAGGCCAGTGTCCGCACACTCAGCGTCATCCTGGATGTGGTGAGAAAGAGTCCCGCTGGTGCCTTTTGGTAGTTTTGTTTTAGACCATCTGTAAGTTTAATATTTTCTCTTTCGCTGATTCAAAATTTGTAGATATTTTGCAGTGATTCTGTATCTGTAAGTGTGTTTCATATTTCACGTGTTTGGAGTATAATGGTTATGTTTTGTGCATGTAAATATCTTGGTTTTAACTACTTGGATGAGTTCTTATCCTGGTTTTGATAAACCTTGATACGTTGGAAAATTGGGATACAGTGTTTCTTATCATTCTCTGCTATGTTGGCAGGCGCGTCACTATTTCACTACTTCATAAGTCAGTAAAACATAAAATATGACAGTAAACTTGTAAAATGTAACTATAATCTACATGCTAATACAAAACTGAAAGTCTGACTTTGGTGATGCAGAGTAGATGGAGAAGGAAACTCAAGTCTGTATAAAAACAATTAAAAGACAAACCTGCAGTGATGCCGGGGTGCTGATGTTAGACTCGTGTATACAGGAATGTTAGTGTCCAGGTGTCTCTTGTTCCATGTAACCGTCATATCCCAAATATGATCAAAACCAGGAAAAGACTCAAAACCAGCATGCTAATATCCATGTAAATGTGCTTGTCAATGTGTATAAATGGGTGGTTTCTGGTGTAAATCAGGCAGGTCAGCATACCTATCACTGGATGGAGACCAGGTGGGCAACGTCTCTGTCTGGAGTCAGAAAACGACTGGCCTCTGTCTACAAATTCTCCCCCAGGTACAGCACACATCTGTGACCTACACGAGGAAAAGACCTCTATGTCCCTCCTTTTATAAAACTATTACTAAAGAGATCTAAGAAGAGACATGTTCTTCATTATGTTACAGTATGCTCATCCTTCCCATGAAATGCTTTTTGGATGTCTAGGTTACATATTACATAACTGTAATCCAACAGTATTTCAGTGACAATTTCAATTTCAAGCAGGTCCTAACTAAATTTTTGCGTAAAGTCACTAAAATGCTCTTAACACAAAATAACCTAGACGCCTGCAAATCAACAAATAAACCTTTACGGCACATAAGTCATCCATCTATAAAGAGATATTGCTCCTAACAGATGTAAGGAAATGATTCCAGTGAGACATGAAAGTGTTCTCGGTTTTTCCAGTGAGTGCTCGGTGATTGCGTCGGTGCCGCTACCGCCGCTCCCCTGGTCCAGGGTGTCCGAGGCCGGACTGGTGGAGATCCTTCTGGAGGAGTGGCTCCTGAGGCCCCTGCAGACCCTCGCCTCCATCAGACCCATAGCTGAGCTATATCACTTCAAAAGGCAGATCATGGACAGCTCATTCATACGTGAGACTAGCTTGAAGTTTTTCAGCAACATGTGCACGATGCAACTGTAATGGAGGACTTAATCAAGTGTCTTTGTTGTTCCGTTTCTCCCCCATAAGACCGAGCTCTGTTGGTGGCGGATCAGTTTGTGGTGACATTTGACGGTCACCTGTATGAGCTCCCGGGCTCCTGTCCGCTGCTCCTCGCTCAAGACGTCAGCGCTGACCCTTCATTCACGCTGCTGCTCAGTTCAGACTCCCTTCTCATAGGAATGAATAACAGCACTTTCAACATCCAGCACAACGGACAGGTATGTGTCAATGTTGGTGACGAAACTTTGCTTGATTTACACCAAAAAACATGAATTAGGAGAGTGGAGTGTTGTGACTTTAACGATTTTCAACATAAAATGTTTGTCTCAAAGGTGAAGGCCAACTGCAACAACGCTCTAACGCACACGTTCCACAGGGACGATGGAGTGGCCGTCAGGAGTGGGTCAAACATTGTGCAGGTGTCCAGTCAGAATGGAGTGTCAGTGTCATGTGACCTGTTGCTTGAGGTGTGCAGCTTCACTCTTGATGGATGGTTGCACGGTAGGAAGACTAAACATTCAGGTCATAAACAAATCCATGGTTGAGCTGATATTTGTGAATTATTGTGCCAATAATTTCACGCTCTTTAGAAAGTTGTCACACTCTGGCACATAAACATGATTTTGTCTTCACAGGCTCGTCCACTGGTCTGTTAGGAACTAATGACAATGAGGCAGGCAATGATTTTCCTTTGCCCAATGGATCTCAAGCTGAAAGCCTGAACAGTTTTTTCCACAGCTGGCAGGTAGGACAATTTAAGAATACATTTCTGTGTGTACAAATGTCTGCACATACATGCTGGTGAAGCTTTGTTGATATGAAAGTATCTGCAGTTTGATCATTTGTCTGTCTTCAGATGAAACCGGACTGTGTTAGGCAGCGAGGTGCCCCAGAGCGCTTTCCTAAAGCAACCCCGAGCCCTGTGAGTTGCGACTTTCTGTTCTCGTCTCCTGATTCTTCGCTGAGTTCCTGTTTCAGGGTGGTGAGTAACTCGTGCCTGATTCATTTGTTACTTAACAATTTGTTACTTGTTAATTATCTTAGATTAATGGACATTAAGCAATTTGTGAGCTTCTTCTGTGTCTGGTGATGTGTCTGGTGCATGTCGATATAAGTCAGTGCTCTGACCTCTCCTAATCTTTAATGGATTTCTTGGCCAAGATAAGAAATTCATCAGCTGGACACGTGATAAAACAAGCATGACCTTATGCACTTATGAACTTCACTCATAGGCTGGATCAAGCAGAAACAGGTCTATGAAACAATATACCAATAGAACTTCTGAATCCTGCCAAAAAATTAAAGTGCATATTTTCAGCTAAAATAAAGTGCATTGAAATATTATTTAAGTTTGGTAAAAAGCAAAATGTTGGACTATGTGGCTGCCTGACATGAGAATGAAATTAAGGATGTGACATGGAGGAAATTGAACCCAGGACTTGATGTTCCCTGCGGCAGCTAAATGTGAAATTCTGTCTCACTTTGGTTGTGACACATGGAACCGTTTGTGTGAGCTTCATATTAACTAAATATGCTAAATATGTCAGCTTCATATTTATAACAGTGTGTCTACATCGTCAGGTGGATCCCCGTCAGTTTTTGTCGGTGTGTGAGTTGAGCTCCTCCACAGCTCCCTGCAGATTAGCATCTGCTTTTGTTCATCTCTGCCAGCAGAATTACATACCTCTGGAGGTCCCTGTCCAGTGCTGTAAGTTTTACTGTTATACATCCAAGATGTGTGTGAGCAGAATTTTTTTTATTAATAATTAATTTATAATAATAAAATAAATGTATCAATGCCCCCAAAATGATTTTACCTTCATGTTTTTTCTTTTCGTTTCAGTGAAAGTATGAAGAAGGGAGGAGCTAATTAAGAGCAAAGATGGGTGATTTATGACCTCTGTTAGCTGCTAAATCTGAGAAATTTACACTTTTATACCACTGTTTGTTCTACATTACTTACATACTTATATGTTTATTAAATGTTGTACTCCACTGTATAGTTATACATTACTGTACCTCATTAAATGTACACCTTTTCCCTGAAATGCAGATATTGTGAATGTGAACATACTAATGACAGCGAGTATAGAAGAGTAGGTCTTTTCTCTGGTCTGAAGTACAAACACTGAAAATACTTGTGCCTAACTTTCGAGCAACCACAGTAACTAATCACCACAACCACACTTGGATCATAAAAAGATCAGCACATATGTTTTGATAAAGGACATTTATTATGTTGTATGCTATCTTATAACTGCATGTTATTTCTCTTCAATGCTCAGTTAATTTGTTCCCTGGAAGATGGGTATGTAGTTGTTTATCTTGGACTTCTGCCTCTGTGTGACACACTCAGAGATCCAGACGATGTTGCGACTCTCCTGCTCCTTCAGTTTGATGTAGGAGTAAAATACCCCGAAGTGGAACTGCTGCAGGAAAGCAAGTGTGTTCAGTTTCACCTGAGAAAAGATAAAGCACGAGAGTTGACGCCACTCAGGGCAACAGAAAGACAGGTTTTTATACCAACTGAAATGCACACATCAATCAAGTTGACTTATCAGAATATTTACTTGGCAAATGTTTCATATCACCAGTAAAAATAATTTAAACAAACTGTCCATAATCTAAAATTTGTGTGAAATGCGTTGCTTAGTCCAGCAACAATATTTTCACTCTATGAAAAGTTCAACATATATCATCAGTTTATGTTACACTACACTCTTACTGAAGAACATTGAAGTTGTATTACCTCTTGTTCAAAGAATCTGTCCTCCAGAGTTTTAAAATCCGATCCTGGCTCAGGGTCATCAAAAATGATTTTGTACTCCTGCAGGCAGATTTAGGTTAAAGTTAACCACATGTCCGACTTAAGTTAACCGCAGTAATGACATGGCAGCTCTCATGAAGGAGTCCTCAGAGATGAGATCAGACTTACTGGGTAACAGTCGGCCACAGCTTTGACCTGTTCGTGGTCCTCTGCCTTGGCCAGCAGTCGCAGCCCTTCAGGGTAAAGTTTGCCACAAGATGGATACAACGCACTCCTGTCTGCGCCACTGAGATCGGTCCCAAAGGAGTTCACTGTGATGATGAAGGCCCGCCTGTCTGCCTCAAACTGCGGCACACACACATACAGTCCATACATTTTCAGCATCGTAAAACTTTAACATATTTCATGCAGTACAAATTGTCACAGTACCTCCAGGACAGGACACATTATATCTTCGGTGGCACCGCCAATGTTCTTGCAGAAAGAGTGGAAAGACTCTAAATATGCCTTTAAACAGACAAACACAAAGATCCGAAATGTAACGTGTTAAAACACTGACCCCGACCAAAGATGGTAACTTAAGCTTTCAGCACACCATTGTACAACTTGTATAAAATGTCATCTGGAGATGTTAAACATGTTTAATACAGTAGTAAGCAGGGATCATGGTAAATCAAGGTAGTCATGCAAGTCTCATGCCACCCTGTAGTCACCTTATACAGTTTGTTCCTGAGGATCTCAGCTTCCATTTCATCCAGGTTGCACTCAGAGACAGCATCCTGGAAAAACTCAGCTATGACAACAACACAGTGGGCAGCAGTTTGATCATTAGTCTGTATCATACATCTCGATTTTTATCTAGCAGAACTTCAATATGGGTGATCAAAATCAAAACATGTATGGTAAGCAGCAGGGGGTATGCCATCCTTACTCTGCTGTGTTTTGATAAATCCATGGCGCTGTCTGTGGTGCTGAAGGAGCTGAAAGTTTCTAATTGAGTCTTTTTTTCTCTCTGTCCCGCCCTTCTGCCAGCTTACACCCCCAGACCAAAACACCCCTGCTACAAAATATTTTAGGAGAGACATGACTACAGCTGTCGTTTTACTGAGTGTGTGAAATATGGGGATCTCGGACACCCTCATTAACAACTAGGAACGGAACAAATGTAAATTTGAGGGGTCTCAAAATTATGGTAATTATTTACTAATTTACACAATTTTATTTTCATGTTTAAATATTGAAAGGTGAACAACACAGAAAATGCGGCTGATGACAGTGAACCGGCAGCTGCTGATGTGGTTACTGATGCCGGTTGTAGTTCTGGGGCACAATAATACATTCTTACTCTATCTGTTCATCATGTCGCTGTATAAACTATGAATCTTTCAGAAGGTGTCAGAAAAGCTCACGAGGTCACTTAACAGTTAAATCTCAATGAAAATCTTAATGAAAGTTTCCACGCTGTGACAACTGTGCGCAATATTACACACAGTTTTGGAGAGGTGTGAGTGCATATCTATTGAGTTTGTATGTATTTGTTAACATTTATTTACTCTATATATTATATATAGTATGTATATGTTTTAATAACATTTCTTATTTTTTTCACTGATAATGAAAAGTAGTGCATGGCTGATATATATACTGTATATACATATGTGTGTGCTATACTATATACAGTATATATATACTTTATATACATATACATACATATATTGTATATGTTTATACTCTCTCACACACACACATATACACTCACCGGCCACCTTATTGGGTACACCTGTTCAGATGCTTTTTATTCCCCTTGAGTGACTGATCGGTATTTGTAGCGCTACTATTAATAATATTAAAGTTTATCATCTTTGGGAGTCAAACACAGATTATTCTATGACTCTACCGAGTGGTGTGTCCACCAGGATGGCAGAGTAGAGCTCAGTCGGGGTACGAGCAATGCCCACTGCTGCCATTTGGTCAAAAGCTCCCAGTGGGTGACACCGCGGGAGGAGCTCTGCCACATCTCTCTGTTTCAGGGCCCCGGAGATCAGCATCACCACATTGTCGATCATGTAGCTGTAGCTATGGCAACAGAGAGAACAGAATAAATGGATGTCCTTTTATTTGTCTGCATGACATTTTATGTTACCTCCCTTGCCTTTGTTTAACTTTACTTTTGGAGAGAAGCAAGAAACAATGTTGGACGGATAAATAACTACAGGAAATAATTAAGTAATTTTTGCTCAATCTGTGATCTTTGTATAATTTATATTATATATAATTAGCCAATGAAGTGTAGAAGCGTACGTTATATAGTCAAGGAAGGTAGATAGTGGAGGCAGGGCGTTGGAGCGAAGGCAGCTGAATTCAGTCACCAGGTTCTCCCTCAGCTTGCTGTCCACCAGAGACACAGTCAGGTCGTCTTCAGACGAGGACAGCAGCTTCCCGTAGTCTGTGCTCTGCAGGTGCAGCTTCATGTCTGGGGAGAGGAAAGACATTGCCTTAAGGTTTCATACACAACTCCCCTTTTTGTCTCAGTTTAACTTGTGTACAGTTCATTATAAGTTTCTCTGCTCTGAAATCAGCCACTTCCTGTTCGCAGTTCCCAAATAATCAAGATGATGTGAATCATAACACAGTATGTAATGCAGAGATGGCTAGTTTTGACTTTTGACCAATAACAAACACAGATTCACTCAGACACATGGTGTATAATAAAATATAACAGTTTTATAACAATAACCATTTGCCACAGTATCGATAAACTAACACGACAAACTGTATATACTGTGCTTAAACCTAACATCTCATTGGTCATCCTCAAGAACTTTCTGTGTCTGATTGAATGAATGCCTGATTCCTGGGAAGACTGCAGCGTCTTCTGAGGCACTCACCCACACACGCACAAGACATTAGCTGCAGGGTATAGCTGTAGGTATGATACATATCCGCGCTTTATTTGCTAAACTAAAATGTGTCCATAACATGACACCTTGGTACAACATTCTTACCTTCAAGTGTGTCACATTGGGCCAGATTGTGATAGTCAGTGCAAGTCAGAATCCCAGCCTTCATTCCTCGAACCAGACCCTCCAGATAGCCATGATCCACGTTGAAACTGAGCTCTGCCATGATGCCAAGTGAGCTATTAACAAGCCTGGCTGCAGTTAAAGAGATGTTCCCCTGAGCAAATGTGTCTCTAACCTCGGCATTGTTCCCTTTCTGACTAACACGCATGCTGTTTTTTTCCCTTCCTCTTTGACACCAAGAAATTCCATAGCTGCCCTAAAAGTGTTGACTGTCTCAGTTCCTGCTCTCAAGTACATTCAGTCTGGCTACACAGGTTAATCGCTCTGTTTTTTTGTTTTGTTTTTTGGTGTACTTTACTGTTTACCCAGAGAGAGAAATGTCTCAGTAAACATATACAAGTATAAATGTATAAGTATATGATTCATGGTACTGTTCTGCTTGACATTGTGCAGGAGAAAAGGGAATGAAGCTAACTCACATCTACTATGTATATACATTGATTCATTAATTACTTCATGTTACACATAATCACTGACCTGTTCTCAAGTCTTTCTCTCTATATGCAGAACTGTCTGACACTAACTGACACTGACACACAACATATACTTACATTTTAATCTCTTAAACTAATTTTGGTTGCTTCTTCATGGATACATTACTAAAATGCTATTAATGCTATTTTCAGTAAGACTACATTCGTCGCTGTCTTCAAGTTTTTTTTATGTCCATGGCTTTTTGGGGACACACTGAACATATTGTGATTTCTGTGAATTAGATGATCATTTAAAACATATCAGCTGCTGTAACATTTCGTTGTGTGTGTGACAGTCTTTCGTCTCTTCACCTTCCATCAGAGAAGGAGCAGACAGTGTCTCAGACAAAGTAATACAGTGTGTGGACCACAGATTGCCTGGATAGGATTTAAGAGATGCAAAACTGCTTTATTTTGGAATTCACTCAGACTAACATCAACATGTGGCTATGCACATCCTTCCTTGATACACACTTGGCCCCCCTACACAGGCTTAATGTTCAGTATCTTTTGGCTTTCCACATAATCGTCCCAGAAAAGAATACAAAGCAGGTTAAGTCCCCGTCTGTCCACAAGATCACTGCCAGCAAACATTTTTGCTTTGTTTTGATCCTGCGTCTCATATTTTCTCAATTAAACATGGTTTCTGCCCCTAAATCCACATATGATTTGTGACTTGTAATTCTATATTTAAGCATTTTAGGACAAAAAAAAAACAAGAAGAAAAAGAACATAATCACAAAGATAATATAGGCTCACGTCATATTTATTCAATAGCAAAAATATAAACTAACTATAAATCATAAATCCACAAATGATACACAAATCATAAATGTGGTGACTCCACATTTGGGATCCAAATGTATCTCTACTTCCAGGCGTGATTTACATAGAAACGGAAAAGTCAGCTTTTTAACTGTCAATGGCAGTTTTTTAGCTCTTAACATGGCAAGAGAGCAGAAAAGATATTCTAATCAGCAATAGTGTGTGAAATACCCAAGGCACAACACGCAGTTTAAATGTTTTGATTTTCTACCTACATGGAAAAGCGTGTCACTCATCCTTTGTTACATCTACACACTGTTAATTTGGATATTATTGATATTATTATATCATTTCTGAGTCTTTTCATATTCATACCTCAGGAGACTGAAGACAGAGAAACACAGGCTTCACTCTTACATCCACTCCTCCTCTTCCTTCACTAAGGTGCCACATATAATGAAAAGAACTTTCACTCTTAACCTCAGTCTGTTTCATGGTTTCCAAATGTTTCTAGTTTACTCTGAAATGTAACAATTTTCTCTGAACTGCAGCTGGGCTTTAAAAGAGAAACACCCAGAGGCTAGTTTACACATGTATGTATTTCTCTGTGTATATATTGTATGTACACTGTATATGCCCAGGTGCTGGGCCGTGCCTGTGCATGTGTGCTTCATCTAAGTCCTCTTTAAGCACAGGGGGTTCGTCCTCCAGCAGTGACAGATGGTGTTGAAGAGTCGACAGCGGCAGGAGGCGCAGGGGTCGCAGCACGGCAAATGAGAAGAGCAGCTTTCCATCAGGCGGCCGCAGCGACGTGCAGGGGTCAAAAGGTTTGGCTTGTGTTTCTGAAACAACACCAACAGAGACGTGATTTACTTGGAGAGAATTTATGTGAAATGTCTCACAACAACAGGGAAAGATTCATGACTTATGTTGTGTGGAGAAGCACAGTTGAAACACAAAGAGCTACACCTTAAAGCTGCACTCAATATTTTCATATACACATTGGGTCAAACTACTATGTTTAATCTGAAAGGGGTCTTTAGCTCCCCTCAGCCTCCTCTCAGTCTTTCAACCCACTGTTTTGGTATTATGGCCCACAACTGTACTGTTTTTATTTACTCTCATCAGCACTGTTTTCAATGAAAATGCTAAGATGGAGCCACTGTACTCTACCTGCCCAGCACTAAAGAGCAGACAGACACAGTTAGTGACTAGCTGGTGAACACAGTGGAGCATTTAGCAGCTAAAGAACCAGATATCTCAACCCATTCATCTCAGTATCAGCCTGGTGGGATGTACACTGGGGGGCTCCACAGTTGAAATAAGTTTAATTTTACACATGTCTTTAGATATGACTCAAGATCACAATGCCTCTGAAGATATAAAACAATATCATGATGTCATGGAGTGACTAACTTTGAAGCTCCTTAAGGGGAAATGTAAGGGGAACATTTGGTTTAACACACATGCGCAACAAATACTTACACTGCAAGCTGCCCTCAAAATGTACATTCAAACACAGCCTTGAGTCAGACACTTCTCATTTGAAGCATTCTTAAGCTTGTCTTACTGAAAGTTAGCATACAGTGGCATTAGATGACAAACACAAGCAGTTCAAAAAGAACATCTTACAGGAATGTGACTTTCCTGTGGTGGAGAAATCTTTCGCCTCGCAAACAGTCGCCTGGTATTCCCTTGGCTCCAAACTAGGGTTGGAAATAATAGAAGTCATTGTTTACTGTTAATTAACACACTCAATCAACAATACTTATTATAATGATTGCTGTACTTTTTGGGCCAAGAAAAACAAAAACCTCACCACACCCTCTTGAGACCTATATTCTGGTCACGCACAAAGGGGAAACTACAATGTAGCTTTCTGTTTATTTTCCACTTGCGCTTACCGACTGTGAGCAGGATTTGCATCAGAAGACAGGTAAACATATCACATTTGATATGCAATTTGGAGCTTTCTTGCCTTCTAGGAAAAATAAAATGTTTGCAAATGTTACGGTTAAGTCCATCCATATGTAACTACTGGAAAGAGTTTTCAACACTAAAATATTACTAGGGAAACTCAGTATTTTCTTCTGTTTTCTTTGGCATCCTGTTTTAATCCTCTCTGTCAGCATCATTTGTCAGCCTGTTAGCAGGAGCATTTTTTTACTGATCAAATGAAAGTCCACATCTCCTCCCTTTCATTCTTGCTGAATAACAGCGAGAATCAAGAAAGGCAATAACAGATAGTCTTTGTTATCTTGAATGGGAATATGTTTTGCCTGCGTTAAAGGGTTGGTCAAATACATTTTGGATGATCTTTTGTAATACTGGGGAAGTCTATCTGTATAACCTAATTAACATAAGATGTACTTAATTCATTTTTGACATTGGAAACAGTAGTTTGAAAAAAACTAAAAATCTTGACTCAAGGCCCACTTACTAGCTTTTTCTGGAGCTTTCATTCACGCCATCTCATGGTGGTCCTCAGAAGATAGAGCTTGCTCTGCTGATATCACGTAACCCAAGAATCGAACTACAGCCAGACGAATTCACAGATTCATGTGACCTTTTAAGGTCATGTGATGCCAACTGAGGAAGAATGTAGTAAGTGGACCTTTAGTAAAGTTTTTTTGTTTCTTTTAAATCAAGCTGCCATGGTGTTCGTCTTTTGAACATATTTTTACTGACGGACAGTTACACAATTTTATTATGTATTTTTCTTCATTGCACTGATTTCTTTCATGTGTGTCAAACTTGAAGACACCTCCTTCCATTAACATTTGAAATGGATCATGCTAACCTATGGTTTTGTTTTTGTACATCTAACGGTGCCAAACAGCTCTAAGAACATTATGTGTAATACAACAAGTAGGGTGTGGGTTTTTTTCTCTCCAACAAATGAATTCACCATGCCTGATGTACATCTGCACAGATGGACATCATTTATTATAATGTTTGCTCTGAAGTGTGTTGGTATGTTCCTATAAATATGTGGAGCTAGATTAATAGCCAAGGGCTTTGGTGGCGTTCTGTTCTTTACAGATAGAAATCTCAGCTGGCATTTTCAGCATGATTTGGCTTCATGCCTCCTGTCTGCTGGCACCGTCTGCACCCTCACCCTTGTACCTCACTGTGTATTTTACAGCCTGGATGCTCTACAAGTTCACAAAAGCAACAAATCACACTTACTTTCCTGCCTCACGACTGCTGGCTGCTTCACCTTTCCTTCCAGCTGAACACCTTGAGGCGTAACTGTGGCCAGATGTTTAGACTTCACTTGTTATATCTCATAAAATACCATTGTTCGGCTGGGTGGTGTTTTATGCCTCTCTCCCTGCTGAAGCTCATGCCCTCATCCAAGCTCAGATCTTCACCTTTTAGATATCTCTACTTCACCTCTTGAAATACAGCATTTTGGCTTTCTATCAAATCTCATTGTACTATATATATAATGACAATAAAGGCTTTCTATTCTATTTTCTGGGGAACCACTATTAGTCTTCTGAACAAATTGTAGTGAAACTCTGTTGCTTTTCCCCTCATGTTTTCCCTCCCATGTTTACATCCTAAAGGCTTCCATTTAGTATTAATATACACTGTCTGATTGGTTTTCTGACTAATTTAATTTGTTTTGTCTACCTGTTCTCTCCCTATTTTATGTATCTTGAAAAACTCCTACCAGGAAACTACAAGCTAAATCACACATTTATTAATGAGCACTTCGTGGCGACCTCAAAGCTTTGTTTTACTGACCTGTTTGTGTTGAAAGTTATAAGTCTACAGTACCTCTGACCCAACATAAGAGTGATGTCACGGTATACTCCACCAGACTCTCAGTACAGTTACACGTCACTGCAGCAAGATCTTAAATATGTTCATACTAACAATGTAATATGTTCCATTCCACATTATTGTTTTGGTTCAGTCTTAATAGTTTTCTTTGTTTTTTTTGTTTTTTTGCATAAAAGCTTTGATAAACACTAACATACTAGTTAGACTAGCAGGAGTGGGACATTTAGCTGCTAAAGAATCAGATATTTAACCCAGGAGATGTAAAACTCTGGGAACTTGTGGGAAGTTGTTAATGTTTCTGATGCTGTTAAAGGCTTGTTTACATCAATAATGTTTGCAGCAGTAAAGCACTAGTACACAACAAAATGTGTTTTTTATCATAAAGCCAAACTCTTGTTGCTATACCTATCATTTCTACAGTCAGAAATGATGGATTGGGCATTTAAAGTGTGACTCTGCACGTCTACATGTATTGCTCATATTGTGTTGCAACTCTTCGATCAAAGACAACAAACTGTTGAAATTGAATGAAACCAAAGTTAAAGCTGTCACAAAGTCAGAATCAGAGCACTGGGATGACCTGTCAGCTGTCCGGTAATTTGCACTGAAACTCTTTTGCTTCAAATATTTCAAATAGAAGACATTTTGCAAATGTTTCCACAAGTTAAATGATCTGTATTATAGTAAGGTTCTCCTGACTCCTGCTCTGATTGAACCACTTTGGATGAGTATGTATACAGTTTGCAACATCAGCTGGAAACAGTAGATGTCCTTAAAGAGAGTTGGTGTTGATAACTTCAATGATAAAGTTAATGAGGTTAATAAATGTTTGCATTAGTGAGGAACTGTAAAAAGCTTCATTGCAAAACCTCCTACATTATGGACATTCATTACAGTTGCATGTGATGTTTTTGTAATTTCTTAAAAAACAACATTTTAAATACAAATTAAAACATGATCAACAAGTCATGATGGTATATCCGTCTCTCCTCTTTTCAAATATTTTATTTTCAAATGATTTATTTACTAAATCTATTGACTAAAATAAGCCCATGAATACCCATGGTCATGGATGGTTAATTACAGACTAAATGCGTTTTATAAGGGCACTCACGGGATATGGAGATGAAGAACCCACATCAGTCTATGACAGCTACATTATGTTTTGTGCCTTTATGGTTTCAGTTGCACCATTTTCGCAGCCTTTAAACGCCTTTTCAGAGGCTCACAGCACAGCAAAAAAAAGAAAGAAGCAACTAAAATCCGCGTGCATGTGTTCATGAACACAATTTATGAAAAAAGGTTGAATCGTCACCTGTGTCATTCTCAGTCTTCCTCACATCTTTCTTCATGTCCTCTGCCCCGGACAGCGGGAAGGCAAGCAGAAAGAAGCACAACAAGTGTTTGCAGGTGATCTTCTTCATCATGATGATGATGATGATCTGTTGACGATCACGGTAAAAGAATTCAGTCTCACATTCATTAAATGAATCCCAGAGTTGTTAGGTGCTATGGGGTATCAAAGTAATCTATGACTCACGTACTTGGTGTCCAGTTAATCTTCACTTTAGCTCCCTCGGGTTTGTCTCTGGCTGTGAGGAGGTGTCTCTGCCTCCAGCACAGGGTAGCTGACAAACGACAAAGACCGAAACGCGCCGCCCCCACGTGACGGGCTCGACTCACTGCAGGAGATGATGCTTGGTGAACTACGGTTGCCCTGGCAACGGACAACAGATCAGTCTCAGAGGGTGGGAATTACTTTGTGCCCACACACATAATAAAAACGTAGAGGATTTAATGATTTGAGGGCGACCCTCCCCCGTGCTTTATTTTCAGCCTGAGAACATTGTCGGTATTAAGGAGATTACTGATTTACATAAAGGCAGTCATTTACCTCGTTTTTCCTCCCCCTTCAACACAGACTGATTAAAGGAAAGCCAGTGGTGAAGAGTTTCTAAGTAGATACACTCAAGTAGCATACTTAGTACACGTAAGTAGTATACTGCTTTTTATTTTGAGGTAGCCTAATTGTCTAACACCATAGTAAATCCACAGCCATTAGGGGCCCTATAGTTGCCTCAAGTCCACCTCAGAATAAAGACACATAACCAAGTTGAAATGCATTTGAATCTATTTAACAAAATAAATAACATTCATATACTTTTATCACTGTCTACAACAGTGAAGTGAAATGTATTTTTACTTGCTAAAATGTTCTATTTGTAAAAGTTGTGTTTTTACAGAATGAAAAGAGTACTCACAATGGACAATTTAAAAAAACAATCAAACACACCAAACACATCCTCTTTTTGTTTCGTGCATTCTCCTTTTAGGTCAAAACCTGATGCCTGCAGTACCCACAATGCAGCTAGACTGCCAGTGTGTCTTGCTAACAGAGGCTAATGTAGCCTTGAGCCGCTAGCCTCAAGCAGAAATGAGGAGCGAGTTACAAAGCGGGTTAGAGGCTTTCCCTTTAACTTAACATGTGATAAAAGTACAACATATACACTACCGTTCAAAAGTTTGGGGTCACCCAAACAATTTTGTGTTTTCCATGAAAAGTCACACTTATTCACCACCATACGTTGTGAAATGAATAGAAAATAGAGTCAAGA